>APFE031609925.1:0-50599 GCA_000404065.3 Pinus taeda | reverse complement strand
ATAACACATAAAACACATATACACAGAGATTTTCCTCTGGATCCCAAAACCGGGACTACCAGCTTGATTTTTCATTATGTTCATTTCAATGTTACAATACATATTTATACATGTCGAAGCATCGAATACCATGGACTGAAAACCATTGCATCCAATACCAAGGACCGAAAAACCATTGCGTCCAAAAAACATGCGCGAAAATCATGCACAAAACCATAAGTGGGGTTACGGGTGCCCTTCAAACCCCCTGTTAACTACGTGGAAAGAATATAACGCAACCCAACACTGCTTGAATAAGTGGATAAATTCTTGCCGCTCTTATGGTGTATAAGAAATACTGAGATTGACATACTTCAGATCTTTTTCTGTTTCCAAGTTAATCTGCTCATGCGATAGTGTGTAAATATGGGTATTAGCATTGAAATGTCCTGGAAGTGATTTTGCAGGTCATACAACTTCTCCAATGATACCACACCCTTGGGGATGAGATTTCTTTTACTTGCACTAGTTGTATCCTACAATGTCTTTTCATGCTCATTCTCGTCGATCACTGCGCCTTTGAACACATCAACATTTTTTATGAAGCACAATATTTGTTGGTCATCATAAAAACACATAAATTAGTGATATTATAGGGGATGAAAGACTTATAAACAATTTCAACAGAAAATCCATCCCTCAATGGTGAAAACCTAGCAGTGGAATTTTCTATTGCATCCACAGTTGCATTACACATTCTTGGAACATAAATGATACTGAAAGCTTGGAAATGGGAAATCAGACACCATACCTCTTGTTGATAACTTCTAACATGAGGTGACATACAATTTCTGGTATTGCGTACCTGTCACACCACAATTTGTGAGTCACCTACTCTTTTCAAGATTGAAACATTAATGTCAATGGATCTTTGCAAGCCCAATATGAGTGCTTCATACTCTGTAGTGTTGTTCGTGCACTCAAATTCCAAGCGACTAGAGATCAAATTCTTTCTATGTAGCGGGCCTATTAAAATACAACCAACGACAGAGCCTTGTACTATTTTTGAACCATTGAAGTACAAAGTCCACATATCATATGTACATGGATTGGGAACTACACTAGTACTGCTACTACTACTACTAAATGTACAAAGTTCATTTTCACCAGTTGGACTAAGAAGGAGCTCCAACTGGGCATCTGGTGGGATTGGGGATGGCTATGCAAGATAATGCCCTAGTTGGGTTTCCAGGAAGCAATTACCAAAAATTAGTTTTGCGAAAGCCATCGGTTCATTATGTCCATTCAAGAGAGTGAAAATGTATTTCATATATCTCTCTGAATCCACCCGTATATGATTATTTATGACCTTATACGAAATCCATAAATGTGATGAGTCCATAGCAAACTACCCTTGTAGATTGCTGGACCAATCTCTTGCTTGACCTCTGTTTGAGCTTTTCCATCTTGTTTGATAGAGTCTTGACAAGATGGGTCAAGATCTCAAGATCAACACATTCTTTCTCTTTGTCCTTACTCATGGAGGAATTAGACCATTTACCTCTGTCTTCGAGTATTTTATTGGTTCATTGTCCAAGATGACTCCAATTGTGTGCAAGTCCTTCTCGACAATGATAACCTATTCATAATTTTCCATTAGTTTTTGTTTTGCAGTTCACTTCAAAAACTGCACAATGCTTGCTGGAAAGGAAGAGGTGTAGTAATCTATTGTGATGGAGTCATGGGGTTTCATGTTTTCCTAAAAATTATTCAAGATGTGGTTGAACCTTTGATTGAAATCCTTCACTTTCTCCTTTTTCTACATCTTAAGATTACCTAGATCTTTCAATAACATGGAGGGGGTTCTATCATCAACAATTTTTTCAAAGAAGATCTTCTTAAACCCCTTCCAATTTTGGATGGAGTTTGGAGCAAGGCTGTCATACCATAAAATTGCTCTACCATCCAAGGTACATGGAAAAATTTTAAATGCAACACCATCGTGACGTACATCAAGTGTTTTCAGATGTAGGTAGAGTTTGTCCAGATGCTCTTCAACCTTCACTGTTATCAAGGTCATGCTTCGTTAAGAGCTTCTCCAAATTCTTTGGCATCTTGTGTAGAACACCTGAAAGTGAAAGTGGGTCCTGAGTCATCCAGTCTAGATCTTGGTCCACCATGTCTTCTTCTTCGCTCTCATCTTCTTTGTCAGAATCCGATGACTCTTCTTCCTCTTTCTCTTCTTTGCATAACTTGCAGAAAGTTGTGTCTGAGAGTACAATGTTATCTCCATCACCACCATGAAGGAGTGGATGATCTTCTTCCATTTCCATAGAGTCTACTAATTCTTCAAGATTGGAAAGAACCACATCTTCAAGAGTAGAAACCACTATCCCCGTGGGGGTAGGCTTTTTCTTCTTCAGAGAATATGGAAGGCTAATTACTCTGAGGATTGATCCAACAAATTTTGAAAACTAACGGGTTATAGGAAAAATGGTCTGAATATGATCGTATGGGATTTCACAAGTCTGTTCAGGCTTGGGCTGATAAGAGTCACCAAATTCAGAAACATGAGTAGGTTAGGTGCAATGAATGTTGTTTCCTTGACCAGAAAATGAGATATTGGGGTCGGTGGGGTTATCAGCCATAAAACACTTGCTGCCCTCCTAGCACCAGGAATGTTGATGGTGATGGACCCACCAAAATTCAGGGGGTATCCCCGATATGAAGTCCCAATTAGACCTAACACCATTTGTTATAGGAGTCCCATTTGGTATAAAGGCTCAATTGTCAAATTATTATAGGTTTTCCTTTGGTGCTAACTATCAACAAGAGAGAGGGATGCAATGGTATCTTCGAAAAGCAAGAAGGTGTGCCTGGTGAGCATTTAGTTGCAACCGTGTTAAGGTTATTCTACTACAGAGAGGAAGGAAAAGTGAACCTCTAAGTGAGAGATAACAATACCACCAAGAAGAGACACACATGAACCAGAAGGATTTGTCTAACATCCAGCAGAATAGTCCACATCGGATGTAATGGTTGTTACAGCCAACAAATGAAGAAAGATATGTCTAATATCTCGTAGAATAGTCCATAAGGACAGGACAACAATAACAACACATTTTCAATAAGATAAGTACTAAAATAACCGAAATAGTTCAACTATATTAACACATGTGAAAGCAAACATGAAATACAAACATCTACATAATAGTCCATGCTTGAGGAACATGATGGCATTAAAGACTTCTGTTATTAAGTAAAATGTCCAAGACACATGTTTACAATGTAAATCACTAGCTCCAATAGTGGATAATTGGAGCCGCTCCTTGCTCCTCAAAGAACTAGCTTATATCTCTAACGCCTTGCGGGAGGAGCCAAGGTGAAAAGTCCTTTTCTCATACAATGAGGGAGTATATACAACCGAGGGTGTCTCTTTGACTACCCTCATGACTATTTGAATACCTATGAATTTTCAATTTACATGACTCTTTACATTCCATGTGTGTCCATTGGAAATCCACTTTGCAATACATTTGAATACAATATACATGATCCACAATAGTGATGTGGCATATGACCACTCATGACATGTCATGACATGACACTACTGACATGGACTATTTGATGATGTGGCAATGTCAATTCACTAGTTTTTCTAAGTGTAGAATGTCTTCTTGAGGATGCTTTCTCTTCACCTCTGCATGGCTTGGGGATGCATAATCTTCAATGATCTCCAATATTGGATAGTGGTGGCAAACTTGTGTCCCTTCACTTTCTCTTGATTGATCAACTTGTCAGTTCAACTACAAGAGAGTCTTTAGGCATGCTTCACTCCTTCTTCTCCTTCTCCATCACCTTTCCATGGCATGATAGGGTACATGTTCCTGCAATTCACTAAGGATGCGACAACATGAATCCGAAAACCCCTAGTCTAAGATGATACATTCTGATCCACCAACTGAGCCAGGGAAAAATGTCAGGATGGGAAGAGGGATTCAGTGAATGCGCATTACACAATTCTAGCAACCAGGGGAAAATTTTGAGCTTTGAGATTGCGTAGTGCGCATCTCAGGCAAGCCTGAAGGATAAGATTGTGTAGTTTCCATAACCAATTGCTACAAGCTTAGGGAATGGACACTAGGAGAGCCAAATGCACAATTTTGGGAGTCAAGGGAGGTTAGGCTATTGCAAATTTTCACAATTCAAGGACTCAAGGGATGATCTTAAGGCTTAAGGATGAAAATATCACAATTTAAGTCACGATGGAGGAAATGACTATGAAATTATGGAGGTCAAGCCTAGAGCTTGGGCACAAAAACTGCTCAGTGAAATAATAACAGGAGATAGGAAATGCACATTGCATAGTTCCAAGTTGCAAGGTCACAGCTAGAGGGATGATACTACATAGTACACAACTCAGAAGGGTCTTGGTGAAGCTAGGTTGCTTAGTTGGGATTTTTTTTTGAAAATGGCTAATTGTGGTGAGATAGGTGATGAAATTTGATTATGATCACATACTTAGAATATTTTGATGACATGACAACAGAGATCATTTGAACACATGAACAAAGCATTAAACTCCTTGTGACTGCTTTACAACAAGATGTGACAAGTGCGACACTTACGATATACTTTGGGACGACCGTGATGACACTTTTGCGACAATGCTGAGAACTTTGTGAATAAGTGTGACAAATATTTATATACTTAGAAAAAGTTATATGGAAAAAGAAAAACCTTTGAAACCATTAGAATAGGCTTTTAAACGTTGCGCAATAGACAATTATGCCAAAAGATGACATTTTACCCAACATGAGAAAGTGCACAAAACACTACAAGAAATATCATGAGACAAGCTCTAATGTTTGCAAAAACATTGTACAAGAACAAGGAAGGCTCTGAAATTGAGTGTGAGCCAAAATTTTGGAGGATTTTGCAACAACTACAACACTTGGTGACACACTAGTTGAACTCCAGCTTCTTTATCTCGGTTAACTTCTTCTGTGCATGTCCTCGGTTCTTCAAGGAGTACTTTGTTCATGATTTCATTAACATTTTTGATTGAGAACTAATTCACGAGCGATAAACAAATTCTTTCCTTTATTCACGTATCTTAATTAAAGTATGCTTATATCCTTCTTTAAGATTCATGTTACTTTGTTTGGTTGTTGTTATGTCTTTTTTCTTACATATATCATATTTCATAGAGCTATTCTAACATGTGTTTTTCCAGAAGTTATATTGGTTTTCTCATGCATTGGTCACTTCATCCAAAACAAAATTCAAAACAACATAGTGGTAGTTGGTCCCACATTCCAGAGGGACTCCTACCCCAAATGGTGTAATGTCTAATTGGGACTTTGCATTGGGGAGATTCCCTTATGATTGGTGGAACATTTTGGCCCATCAACATAGCATAAAAGCCCCTAAAAACAAGTTAAAGTGCAATTATCTCTTGGGTTACAAGCCAACCCACTAACTTTTGATAAAAAAATGTAAAATAAGCCCACACGTGTGAGCTGCTAGACTTCTAGGGATGATGCCAACCATGAAATATGCTCCAACTTCCATGCCTTGGTGATACAAGGTGCTAGGTGTGATGTAGTAGCATGTAAAAATCATGTTTTGAGCATTGGACCTCAAATTTATCTTAATGGCTCTCTACAGTCCTAAAATATATATGGGGCACCACAAAGTGGTATCCATGGGTCTCCAACTACTCATAATGTCCATATCTAATCCATCCTCATCTGGGTCATTAATCATCTGTCCTCCCTCATATGGTGTCAAGGTTGAACATGGTGCATGCTAGGTCCAAGTGGGTCGTCCTGAAGAATCATCAAATCTTGCACAAAGTGACATAAGATCTTGGGTGCAAGAGTTACCTAGGGTCATGCATGATGTGCTACTGCTGCTACGAGGCCAAGGGCTCTCATTGATTCAACTGTTAGTGCCAATATACTCCTATGATAACTTGGGCACTTGTGGGTAAAGTTCCTAAGACATCGGTTGTAGAACTATCTAACAATCACAACATAGATTTTAGTGAAAACAACCAGTCATTAGGGTCAAAAATCATTATTGCATCTAAGTGAACCAAGCATGAATGTAATGGGCTATTTAATACTTCAAATAAGGATTCCTTTCCAAAATCATGTCCCTAAGCTCATAATAGGATTTGTTCCCTAGGTAGGAGTGGCTAAAGGAAAACCCTATTAGGTGTTTCCATCCCCAAAGGGGACTTAACATTTCGTCAGTCCACTTTTCAATTGATAGTGTTAGTGAATAATAATGATGGTATGGAGAGGAGAAGCAATCATGGCCAAGTTCCATGGTCAAAGGGACCAACATGATGGGTATACACATCCTAAGTGTATAGATGTGAGGAGGGAGCAATCATGGATGCGTGAGTTACTGACTTAGCCTTTGTTTTTCCACCCCTCTTATGCATATTTTACTTTTTCTTAATTTTTCTTTTTATTATTGTCCATAGTACAAGGGTTAGAGCTTGCTTTGGATTATATAACAAATTTATTATCCCTTAATGATGAGTCCCTTTTATGGATCATCGGGGATGGGACATGCAAGGGTTCTGTTTTATGATGTTGTGAAGCAACATGCGCTTAGGAAACAAGTGATGGCCATAATAAGTGAGGTAGAGCTCATGCTAGGATTTTTCCCACGTGATACTTTGTATGTCACTACTATCTTTTATATTTTAACATTCTTCCTTTATTTTTGTTTTGTGTCCATGATATGATTTTTTTGCTTCTTTTAGTTGCATCAACCTCCTAGAGCAAAGTGTTGGGCCCTACCCAGGTATGAGGATGTATGGGTACCAAATTCCAAAGAACCAATGGAAGCTGAACCCAAAGAATGGATGTGAGATAGGGCTTGTAATGCATGACAAAAAGCGTTAAGTATCACATTGGGATATATAGAACTACAATATCTCAATAAGGTTTTCCCAAGTAGTGCCTCTCTTATACCCATTGGGCCATTAGCGAAGGTCCCACTAGACTAGGATTCAAGATTAACGCCCCATTTAAGGTGAGAGAACAAGATCATTGTCAAAACCCATCCTTCTTCGAGGTCACCCCATAATCCATATCAAATTCAAAAATACAAACAAGAATAACTTCCTGATTGCAAAATGATTAAAATACCTTTTAATTGGAAGACCACCTTTGTCCATGTGCTCATACCAGATGGGTGAGAAGCATGTGGATGATGCAAGTTGCATAGATATAGTGACATGTTATTAGCTAGTGGTGGCTATCAAGGGCTGTTGGCTACATGGATAACTGACTAGCTGTGAGGAATAGGAGAAAAATTTTCTCCTATAGGGTCCCATTGTAGTGGGTAACAAGAACCACCAGAAATATCAATGAAATTATAACGTTTATTTTAGGACATCCTTCCGGAACCACTAATTGGTAGAACCAAGTAGATATAATAGATAATTAGGAATATCCCTTGAGTCATAACTCTAAATCAAAACAATGCATTTCTCAGGAAAAGATTCTTTGAGGAGGTAGAAGCCATAGTCAAGGAATTGCCTTCCAAAAAATATCCTAGATTGGATAGATTTACTGTTGAATTTTTCCATATTTGTTGGCAAACTATTAGAAATGATGTATGGCAAGTTGTGGAAGAATCCAAGCAATCTCAGAAAATCCTTAAGGCTCTGGATGCTACATTCCTTACGTTGGTGCCCAAAAAAAGAGAAGGTAGAAGAGCCTAATGGCTTCCAACCTATCACTCTTTTTAATGTTTTATACAAAATAATGACTAAGATACTATCCAAAAAAAAACATTTTCTCCCTAAGATCATCTCTCTAGGTTTTATTGAAGGTCGTCATATTTTAGATGGTATCATGGTTGCCCATGAAGCTATTCAATCCATGCAAATCACAAAGAAGCCTGGAATGATGATTAAATTATACATGTCAAAAGCTTATGGCAAGTTAAGATGGCACTTCCTTTGCTACATTTTGCACGCATTTGGGTTCAAAGATGAATGGACTGAATGGGTTCATAACCTTATATCTTCAACATCATTCTCAATCATGGTAAACAACTCACCCTCAACTCCATTATTTCCACTCATGGAATCTTGCAAGGTGATCCTTTATCCCTTTCCTATTTATCCTGGCAACGGAAGGGTTGAGTAGAGCTTTCAAAGAAACTATAACTAAAAACGAGATTTACAGGCTACAAATATTTGGAGAAGACCTCCCACTCTCCCATCAAAAATTTGTTGATGATGCGATGGGACAAGGTACTCCAACAACTCAAGAAGCTTGGGTGATCAATGAAATCATTGATACATTCTCCTCAACTTTAGATATGGACATTAATAAGCATAAATCACAATTTTTCTTCTTTAACACTCTTATGATTCTACAATGCTTTGTAGCTTGCATACTAGGATTTCAAATTAGTAGGCTTCTTTTCAAATACCTTAGAGATCCACTAGCGAAAAGATAGCTTAAATTGAATTTATGCGAGGAACTATCATCAAATTTCTAGAGCAACTTAGCAAGATGGACATTCAGATACCTCAACATAGTTGGAAGATTAGTGCTCTTAAAAGCGGTCTTGCAACCCTTACATATCTACTTATGCTCAACAATATGGAACCATCCTATGTAATGTAGGAGCTACGTAGAATTCAAAGCTCCTTTTTTTGGGATGGAGCTTGCCTTGAAAACAAATTGTCTTTGGTGGCGTGGTATATTTTATGTCCCAAAGATTAAGGAAAGGTTGGGGCTCTGTGATCCAACCATCATGTCTCTATACTTAGAGAAAATATTTGGTGGTGATGGCTCCAAGTAGGTGGTGATCTTTGGAAGAGTATATAGAAATACAAGTATGCCCCCCATATAGCTCAACATAACCTCATTTGATAAACAAATTCAACCCCAGGCTCATCAATTTGGACATTAGCAAATAAAGGGATGAAATTGATTAACAAAGATTGTTTTTGGAAAGTTAAAAAGGGCAACACAACAATGTTTTGGGGTGATTCATGGCAGCAACAACCAAAATTGGGAGGAAGAACTAGGCTGGATAGATTAATTTAACAAATACAAAATCAAGGAAGAATCACATTAGTCGATTATTGGGAAGAGGGGGATCAAAATAACTAATGGTGCATATGGATACCTTAAGAAAACTGGTAACAATGACCTAATGAGGAAATATGGCAGGAGTTCCAGAGAAATATTCAAAACACATGTATCCCACTCTCTAACCAAGAAGATAATATTTAGTGGGGTTATCAATTGAAAGGAAAATTTTCTATGAAGGAATCCTACCATTTAGAGGAAGGTCGCCAGGAGCTACAAGTAGAGAGATTTGGATAAAGCTATGGAGATAGAATCTTTGACCAAAAATCTCCATTTTCCTTTGGTTTATGTTCTAAAAGAAACCTTTAACTTGGGAAAACATCCAAAAATGAAATTACCAAGGTCCATCCAAATGTGTTCTCTACCTCCCTCATTCAGAGGACATGGAACATCTTTTCAATAGATGCACTCTTTCTACAAGTTTATGGACTTGATTAATGGATTGTTTTAGGAAATTGGATAGAGACCTACTCAATATACTTAATACATTGGCTAATTGGAGTTATCAATCATTTTCAAATCTTATGTTGAATCACATTTGGACCATGACATTATTTTTTCTTCTTCGGGGGATATGGAAAGAACATAACTGGAGTATATTCCAAGGGACCTCTATTCCTACAGACTCTATCTAGAAATTTCTCACCAACTAAATCCAATAATCCATCCTTTCTCTTCCATAGACCTCTTAGGATTGGAATGCGTTAGGGAGTGAGACCAAGCTTATGTTATATTGGTTTCCCGCCCAAACCCTAGGGCTGATATCCGCTCTCCCCCCCCCCCCCAATTCTCTTTTCGAGCCCTGCAAATTGGACCCCCCCTCCAACCTCTTTGCTAAAATTGAATTTTGATGGGGCCTCAGAAGGGAACTCGAGTCCATTTGGTTTTGGTGGAACCATACAAGATTGTAAAGACATGCCTATCTACATATATTTGACAATTATGGGTATAAGTAGCAATAATGCAACATAATTGATGGGACTCGCCATGGGCTTAGAGAGCTCACATGCTCAAGGGTACATAAAGCTTATGGTAGAAGAAGACTAAAAAACATTATTGATATGCTGAGGAAGATCCAAAATGGTACGCAAATTCACAAAGTTTCTTAAAGATGGTGCCTAGAATCCATCCTAGCTTAGGTAGATTCTCTTATCATAAACATTCCAATGCTCTTTCCTCTTCATGTTCGCATAACAAGAAACAAAATTTCTAACTTGCTAGAAAATATTAGATGCTAAGAGAAATCTATCTCCCTTTCATCTGCTTGGAGTCTAATTCCACATTTTCCATTAAAAGATGCATGCTAGTCATTAGCTTTAAAGGATGGTTTAGCCCCAGATGGGGCTCAAGATAGATTTGGGGGGAAAGGGGTGCGGGCTGCACTTTTCCACATGGATGAAAATCATAGGGACGTGGCAACTCATCCCCAATGTTGAATTTTTGTAGCTACAGTTGGTCCTCATAAATTATATTTTTATCATTGATGTACTTGAAACAATAAAATTATTATTTGTCTAACATGTTCTTTGTGATCATGTATTTGTCAAATGTCAAAGGCATGTTCTTCATGATCTTATGAAAGGAAAAATATATTTATTATTCATGATTTATGGTTCCAACAAGTGTCCGAGTTTTACCTCCTAGGTTCATGTTGGCCTTCCCAAGGAGACACCCATTCAATCCTTAAGAAGAGTATATATTAAATTACTCATTCTCCCTCAAGGCACTTCATATCACTTCATTCTAATATATATATCTATGCAATCAACAAGAAGGTAATGAGGTTCAAAAGAAGAAGAAGAAGTCAAATTTATACCCTTTCTCAAATGATTACAAGAAGCTAAGGTTTTGTCTTAGGGGGTCCTGACTGAAGTTCAGAGTTAGCTGCGCCAAACAAATCCCTAATACTGGCCCTTTCAGCATCAATCCACGGTGTGCGGATTGAAGTCTCACCCAAAACATTATGGGGGAATGTTAGAACCAAGTTTCCACACCCAAAGATCAGTGTGATGTCTTTTTGGTGACTTGGATCTGCCTTTGCGCAGACCTCTAGGCTCCTGTAGCCTATTGCTATAACTTCCTCTAGTCGGCCTCTAGACCTCCATGAAGGTCTACGATCAGATTTTGCGGACCCTAAACAAGAAAATTATCTACTTACATGCACCTTAGATTTGCTCAGATCTACTTAAGTGTTCGATAACGGTAACAAACAATGTTATAGTCTTCGCGTAATCATTTAACGTTAATTGCATTCAGATAAAAATATGAAACAAGTAAAGTCGCACATCAATACATCATTATTTAATAAACCCATTATTCATCACAGCATAAAGCGCATTCATACATAACAAAAGTTAATAGAGAAAACACAGGAATTTCTGCAACAATCTTCTTTATTGATATTCAGTTAAGCTTACAGACTCAAGACTTCCATGCACACCAAGCTGCAGGGGTTCGCGCACTTAGCTGCGACACTAATCTAGCCCTCTATGCACTAAGTTGCAGAGCCTTTCCCTCCTCTAAGATTTCTACTTCTGCACTAGAATTCTTCACTCGTACCCATAGAAGACTTCTTTTTTCCTGCCTTAGACTCTCTAACACACACTTATTCATACTTGAGCTCCAGTACTGTTATTTTCATGTTCAGATCAAACTAGACTTTGGCCACCTCTGTGTTGGCATCGTGAGCACTCGCTGCAAGCTTCTTGATCTTAGCCTCCATACACCTCCTGAGGAATGTGCAACTTCGGCACTATCCTACATGCTTCTGCCATCGTGACCGCCAACTGGGCTCTCTACACCTAGATTGCCTCTTTTTCTTTCAAGGCCTCTATCTTCTCAATGAAAATATGTTCGTTGTTCACCCAATATTCACTTGTGAGGTTGAGCGCGCACTTCTCCCATGCTCTAAGATCTGTTGTCATGCCTGTTTGCAGCGTATGAATATACTCGTTCGTAAGCGATTCGAGGTTGAGGCCAATGTTCTTTAGAGAACTCACAACGACCTTGTCATCAGCCGCTTCCACGCTCAATGATCCTTCTGATAGTGCAATTGCTCGGAGATCCAATGATCTAACCATCTTTGCTGCTTGAATGGTCCCTAGTGCCAATATTGTCTGTGCGGTGCATACCTGCCCTGTGCTCACCTGGATTCTACTGGTCTGGATCTGCAACTCGTGCAGATCTTTTTGAAGAGTACCAAGCAACTGCACATGCTTCTTTTCGAACTATTCCAATAGTTCTACTGTGGTATCACATACCTTATCTTCGATCTCGTCGAGATCGCCTTCTGTGAGCATAATTGGATATGATGGTGGCTTTGTTTCTTTTGATTTCTTCCAGGGCCTCTCCTTCTACTCATCCCTATACCTTTTTAGCTGGAAGGGAGTGCTCTATCCTTCCTCACCATCACTACCTTGCTCTGACTGTTCCTATTCCTCTGTCTGGGGTGAAGGGGTTTTACCACATCTCTTGGAGTCACGCTCTTCTTGTTCAACCTACTGCTTTGCAACGCATTCCTTTTCCAACTGGGCCTTCTCCTCGGCCTCTTTCCTCTGTTGCACGGCCAACTTTTGGACCGCTTGCTTTGTTGCCACCTCCTTTTTCTTCTTCGTGGAACTCCCCGTGCCTTTCATAGTACCTGTGGCCAGATCGGATGGAGAGTGCCAATCTGTTGGACAACGCTTGATAGTCTCTTGAATGGCATCGTCTGTGGCCAGGTAAGGCAAATCAAACCATTTATGTTGCGGATCCTTCCACGCCCTGATGTATACGTGGTGGAAGTATGCTTTAAACTTCACATATTCTAATAACTATTCAAAAACAGTTGGAGACAACTATGGCTTCTGGTCTCCATGACACGCCTCCATCAACACCTAGAAAAATTTGGTCTCCATGACCCACGTGACGTCCTTTGTGGCCCAAAGGGAGGCAAATTGTGCAGCCTTCGACAATCCTTTCTCTAAGGGAGGAAACTGACTGCCCTCTGGCAAGTCGCACACCACTAGCACTATGGAGAGAAACAACCACACATAGTGGAAGGTTTTTCTCTCATCCTGAGCCTTGTGACAATTCAGAAGGAACTCACTATAGAGGTAGCGTGACCAATTGAATTGCATGCCCTCCACACACTGTGCAACTAATGAAATAATTGGCACCAGAACCTCGTCTGCGTGGCATTTCCTCATGACCTTTCTAGCTAAGATTTGTGTAGTAGCAATTTCATCTTGGGCTTGGTGATAGACTTGATGGAGTACCTACGTGGCTTCTTAAAGAGCTTGAATTTCTCCTTCATCCTTTCTGCCAGGTCATGCTCATTGGTTTTTCCGCCAAAATGCTTGGACAGATTCAAGCCTGAGTGCAGCAGGAGCGTGATCTGGTGGATCGTCATATCAATGATTGGGATCAATACGCTCAACCACAAACATCCGTCATGCACCAGGGTCAACAATTGCTTGATACAAATGAGGTTAATGTTGGAGCGGTGATAATGGGGCACCCATAGCAGGTTCAACAACCTCAACTGATTCAGTTCGCGAATTCACTCCACAGGCTCTAATGCGGTGACACCATATTATTTATAATATACCCTCTTCATGTAGTTTTCCATTGCAAGGTGGTGGAACCTCTCATGGTCCGCCAAATCCCAGACTTTAAATGGGGAATCCGTGTTAGGCGCGGTCCTTCAAATATGATGTTCTTGGGTAGCAAGGGTGTGTGAATGAGGAATTTCTCTACGTTTGGATCCTTAGTGATCTTCACTTTTACCTTACACAAAGGGATATAATCTGGCAACTTGGAGATAGGCTCCACACCCTTGGAATCTATATCCTCTGTGCCCTCTTCGACCTCTAAATCTACAACTTTCCCCTTATCCTTCACTGGCTATTTTTCTTTCTTCTAGGCCTAGGTAGCAGAGTGTTTCCTCGGTGACTTGAACACCAACATTAGCTTTTTCTGCTTGTCTCTTTTGGGTTTGGGGACTTCCTGCATTGGTGTAGGCTTCAACCTAGGTGATCTCGGTGTCGTAGGCATAGGAGCCAGAGCCTCCATGCTCACGACTTATGGGGCTGCTCCTTCGGAGGCAACAGTCCCTCCGGTGCTTTGCATTTCACCTGGTCCTGACATTGTGTTGAGAATAAACAACTAGGTGTCCTCAGGTAGTTTATCAAACACAGAGCTAGTGACCAAATCTGTGAAAACCTGAGGATTCATAAATAATGGACAACACAACGCAAAAATTCTAAGGATGCAAAGTGTTCTCTGCTGGACGGGCACACTTAATTTATAGGAAAATTTGAATTCAAATTCGATTGTTCCCCCCAAAATCCCTCCATAAATGCTGATTTGGCAGCAGATCTTCAAATATTTCAGCCTTAAATGCCTTAAATTCCACCACCCACTCCTCTTAACCGTCTCCTGGCTGTCAAATCATGAACAGTGACTATAATGGTCATTTTCTGGCTATGTTGTGCAGTATCTCCCCTCATAGCGCAACTCCCTTCACGCACCTCTTGATACTGTGACACCACCCTTTTACATGCAGCCCCCCTGTCGCGTAGTTCTACAAACCAGGCAGTGTAGTTTATAGTCTCATGCTCCCTTGTAGCTGCCTGGAATGCTAAGACTGGGCAACCATCATATAGTCATTGGGCTGGATCCCTTGTGTATGGCCTCAACCGACTTCCATTTACCCTTCCCGGAAGTGGATCTCCATTCAAATTCACGAGCTAAAATGCACCACCATATGTAATTTCTTTGATGACATATGGTCCCAACCAGTGCATCTGGAACCTCCTTGGAAACTTAGCAAACTTACTATCATATATTACCTTGAAGGTGCGCAGTTTGATGTGCCGATCATGCCAAGATTTTTCACGCTCCTTCTGAACCTGTTGATAGAATGTAGCCAAAAACCTATCTTCTTCAAGCTCCATTAGTTACACAAGCCATTATTCTAAGGCTCTGCGGTCCGCCATTCCTGTGAAAGCTGCTATACCTAGACTAGGAACGATATATTCCATTGACATTATAGCCTCGACACCATAAACGAATCGGAAAGGCGTCTGACCGGTTAGATTTTTGCAAGTAGTCCTATATGCCCATAATACTACTGGTACACACACATCTCAATCATTCCGCTGCGCATTGGAAATCTTCGTTAGTGTATTCTCCAATATCTTATTAAAAGCCACAACTGTTCCATTGGAATGAGGATGATATGGCATACTCTTTTGATGGTAAACCTGGAACTCATTTGTGAGTGCGCTAATCGTTTCATTGTGGAAATGTGTATTGCGATCACTCATCAATACCTTCGGGAAACCAAACCTGGTCAACACATATTCAAACAAAAACATTGTTGTTTTCGCCCCTGTACAGTCCTTCATATGCTATGCCTCCACCCATCTAGTCAAATACTCCATCGTGGTGATAATATAGTGCATACCAATTTTCTTGCCTGGGGTTGAATCGGTCCTAGAAAATCAATTTCCCATTTCTCAAATGGCTGCAATGATACCTACGGATTTAGAGGCAGCTCATCCCTTCGTAATGGCCCGCCCATTCTCTGACATGCATCACATGCTCTAAAATATGATTTAGAATCCTTATGCAGTGTCGGCCACCATAATCCAATGCGCAAAACCTTATGCGCTGTTTCGTTTTCTGCATAATGCCCTCCCGTATCTCCTCCATGAGTTTCAACGAGGGTACAGTTTCGTTCAAAATCAGGCACATATCATCGAAGTATCTCGTTCGATCCCATCTTATACAAATGGCCTGTAATTATAGAGAAATTGGCCGTGCGCACCACTAACTCTTTCTTCTGCTGGCTGGTTTACCCTTCTGAAGCCATCCTTGTAGTCAAGAAATGAATAATATCCACGAAGTGGTTATCCACTACTGCAACATAAAGAGCTGCGCGTCAGGCAGCCCTTCCTCCAAATTAGTAGGCCCCTCCCTTGTCTGAATGCACGACAGAGGGTCAGGGCTTGCATTCAACCTTCTTGACTTCACAATCAACTCAAAATCATATTCTTGAAACAACAACAATCATCTACATATTTCCCCCTAACACAGGATTATTGACTAGGTACTTAAAGGTGGAGTGGTTTGTGTACATCTTGAAATGTCCGCACAACAGATAGTGCCTGAATTTTTGGAGCGCATACACCATAGCCAATCCCTTGCGCTCTATTGTGGAGTAATTCTTCTCAGCCTTTGACAATTTTCTACTCACAAATGCTATAGGATGATCTAGTTCTCCTTCGCCAGCTTGTGTCAGCATGACTTCTAACACAATACACAAGGCATCAACATGCATGTGGAATTTGTTTCTTCCAGTCTGGGAAGACCAAGATTGATGTGGTAACCATTTTCTCCTTCAAGACATCTACACTGCACTGACACTCTTCATTCCAACATAATGTATCGTCCTTCTTTAATAGCTTCTCCATGGGCGTGGTGATCTGAGCATAAGCATTGATGAATTTTCGATAATACTTGGTATGGCCCAGCACTGCATGCAACTGCTTAACACTCATTGGGGATTCCAAATTGATTATTACTACGATATTAGTAGGGTCCACCATGAGTCCTTGCCTGCATACCACGTGACCCAGTAGAATCCCATAGGGGACACAAAACAAGCACTTCTTCAAGTTTTGTGCAATCCGATACCTTCGACACATATCTAACATTAAGCATAGACCGTCTATAGAGCACTTAACTAGTCCAAACATTTTCTAGTCATCGAAATAGACCTCCAATGTTTTTTGAATATACTCTTTAAATGCCACGATGACTACGCGAGAGAATATTGTCAGCACATTTTTGAGCCAGAAGGGCATCACCGTATATCGAAAACAAGCCCATTCCACCGTGAAGGTTGTTTTACTCCTGTCTTTTGGCGCGATCTTGATATGGTATCCAGAGAACCCATCAGTAAATGAATAGGCCTCCTGCTCTCCAACATTGTCTAGGATCTCGTTAGTAAACAGTGTCAGGAAATGATCACAGACACAAGCATCGTTAAGCTTTCTTAGATCTACGCAAATCCTTATTTCATCCTTCTGCTTCTTTTCCTAAACTACCATTGGGATCACCCAATTAGACTCCTCCACTAGTTCAATAATACCCACTTCAAGCTGCTTGTCCAACTCTAAGCGGGTCTTTTCATTATATTTGGGATTAAGGTGAGATGGCCTCTTCTTAATCGGCTTCACATTAGGTTTCAAGTTATCTTCATCACTCCCAAGTCACTTATGATCCATTTCAAGTCCGAAAATTTTGTAGGAAACAAATCCTAGTATTCGCGGAGCAACTCAAAGACTTTATCTACTATAGTGTTATCCTAGTAATCCCCAATCTTTGCAAACTTTGGCTCCGCCTCTGTGCTAATGTTTACTTGCATAGTCTTAAATGACGTGGTGATGTCTAGATTCTCTATTTGTTGTCCCTCAACCTTGTGGTGGCCCTCGTCTTATGGGATGTTAATATTCCTTGGATCCTCATCCTCCCCTTTGGCAGTCAGATTATAGCATTCCAACGCATGGCGCAACTGGGTGCTCCAATCTGGTTGAATCAATTCCAAAGGATCCTATAGTATTTTGAAGATTAGTGCCTTAACCTCCTGCATCGCCTCATTAATGCTGTCGAATTTGTCTTCAAAGTTGAATGTCCTCACGAACCCTTCTCTTAATACATCCCATTCCACGGTTTCGTGGTGGAGCTCCGTTTCCAAATACCAATTCATTGGTATTATATCTGAAGTGTAACAAAATAAATGCACCCACTCTAGGTGCGACTCCATTCGATAAACCTTAGTCCATTTTTCCAAATGATCGCACGGATCATTCTTTCCATCATATTTCTCAGTTATCCGCACTTTGGGACAACCAAATCATGTCCTCCTCATCCTTTTGTAATCGCTCCATTCATCGAAGTTTTCCTTGTGCGTACCCCACCACCGAGTGGGCGTAGTGCGCAATGCCCAGTCCAACGCCTAAAAGCGGTAATCCTCTGAAACTTTTCTTTAAAAATGCATCCAAAAATTTATCTACGTCAGTTAAGCCATCGTAATAAGGTAAATTTATTTCCTTTGATGATACACAAAGCATCGATTTGGTCATCATGTTGCAGCGCAGTGTGGATACTTCATGCAGTCTATTTTGCTAATGTTCCAATTCTTCGTCTAAATTTGAGGTACAGGAACTTTTGTGGTCCCATGCAATTCGTCCATCAACTGTTGGATTAACCCATTCTTGGTCTCGTGCTGTGATTTTATAGATGTGATCCAAATCATCATCACTCTCCTCATAGTCGTGGACTGGTTCAGTATAGTGCGGTCCTTCTGCAAGGTCCAATGGTACTACAACAACAAAGTGATTTCCTTTCAAATGACATTGTCGGTTTCTTCAAATTGATGACCCCATTCATGTCAATAGCCCAATCAATTCTCAGGAGTGTGGGTTATGGATTTCTATCATCAACAATCTCTATTACTTCAAAATCAACCAGCGCGCTCGCACCTTCTATATATAAGGTAACTCGTTGCAATCATCCCATAGGGATAATCTTTTGCTGGTTCGCCATCCTCAGTTGAATCAGAGATCACTGCAGTGCAGGTATCCCCATCCTCTCCCAGGTTTGTTTAGGCAATACATTTGCGTCAGACCCCAAATCTAGAATATCCTGGTCCATCTCATAATCTCCTATTTGTACAGTAAGCCTCATCTAGCGCCCGGTTCTTGTCTTATGCTTACTGATCTTTCTGACTACGTGGGGTCCATCAGAAGCATTATCCTTGTTGGCAATTTTTTTTATCAACTCTTGTAGCCTTTTCACAACCTTGCTATCACACAGTAGTTTCATACACATCTCCAAGAAGGTGGTTAGCACAGAGGGGTCAACTTCTATAGGCGCGCTGGTATCTAGTAGTTTGTTCTGACTCCCTGAGGTCGAGGCCTTAGTGAAGGTTTTCTTCACTTCCATGAATGTTTTCTTCACGCAATCCAGATCAAACCCAACCTCCTTTTCTGGAGCCTTGCAGATCCATCCACCTTCTTCAGGTTGTTTTCCCTTATCATCACTAGTCGCGATCCCACTTCACAGTAAAATATTCACATTCGGGTCCTCTTCGCGGGGCTCGTCGACCCTCATCCTCTGTAAATTCTTGGTAGGATGTTGAGGCTGTGCCATCTTCTCTTGCATCTTGGCCATCAACATAGGACATTCTCCGATGTTGTGGTCAAACTGAGTGCATTATTGACATGACAGGTGTGTTTGATTCATATACTCCCACGCATAGTGTCCTGGCATTCCGAAATTGTAACAAATGACCTACTCCCGACCCCCACCAGGTCCTCCTCCTCCTCAGCCTCTACCATGTCCCTGATATCCTCTGCGTGCTCCCCTAGTGCCCTGATTCGAAGGTTGTGTTTCTCCCTGCATTCGATATGTAGGCATCCTTTCCATCATCAATTCATAGCTATGACAGTTACGCTCATCATGGCCCACTGATTTACAAAAATTGCAGAATAATTGTTGTGGCGTCTCTACAAACTTCTACAACAAATGACAATTATATGTGACATGTTTTCCAACCACCTAATAGATAGTGCACCATAGTGCGGGCCCCGCACTTGGTCCTATTGGAGCTTCCTGCCTCAGGGGCACTGGCCCTCCCCGTGTAATATAATTTGCAAAGATAGGGCAATGATCTTTATCATGCCCCTAGTTTTTACATTTGAGGCATCAGACTTCTTCGCGCACCTCTGGTCGACTTGCTTTATCTTTTTTCAAGCTCAGCAATTCCAAGAAAAGGTTTCAGCAACTTCGTGTGAATCTGCTGAATTCCCAAACCAACATCCTTAATAGGCATTTCATGCAATCTCATGACAATTTCCAGAGCTTCCGCCTGGGTTCCTATATTTTGCTATGATAAAGTAACCCTTAGGTGGGGCAGGAGCGAAGCTACAAACCATTCACGGTGCTGACTATCTGTGAGATTCATATTAGCTTCACGAATCTGGCACTTCAATCTCTAATCTAATTCCTAGGGCATTTCATTGGGACTCATCATGATTTCCTTGAATCCAATCACTGATTGTGATTCAAACTTAGAGTTACTGAATTCTTTGTTCATATCGGTCTGAGTGTCCACTGATGATGCCAACAGGTTATCGGTGCAGTATTTAATGTACCATGTCAGCGCGTGATCCTACAGAGCGGTAACCAACTATGCCTTCTTTATATTATCATCTGTAATTTTTTGTGCTATCCATACAACTTTCGCAACAAACCAAAACTGATTAGGATCCTCACTTCCTAAGCCCTTGAAAACTGGAAACTTCATCATATTTGACATGTTGACCGATGGCGGTGGTGGTAGCGGTGTGGGTGAAGGTGTTTGTTGTGGAGGTGAAGGTGGAGGTGGTGTGGATGGATGAGGTATTCGCAGAAAACCTTACCTGAGAACGCTCTACAGTGAAGCCTGTTCATCTCCCTCGTCGTCACCTAGAGGAGGCTCAATCAACAGGTTATATTCAGGGCCTGTTCTTCTCCTATCCCTAAAGAAATTTCCACTTCACATAGCTCCAAACATCAAGGTAATGGCATAACCTGCTTTTCAGACAAGAGCATCTTAATCCAATTATTCAAAGATCTCAAGTACTTACCTCATGGTCCTTTGAAGAAGCGTCGCTTTGCTTCACTGTAACTGACTGAGGTGTCAACCATGAACTCTGTAAAAAACCCTTCGATGACTCAATTAAGCCAGTGATCAACAGCACACACGATCTTATCTTCAAAAGCTTCCAACCTCCGCACAAGCTTAGGGGTCCACACTATCGGACAATCAAGCCTCCACCTTCCTTGGCCATCTAGTAATTTAGTGATCCACTCATATAGTTCGATCGAGAAGGTGTAGAAGAAGATTTCGTGTATTTCTGTGTATAAATATATGTCCAACCACTTCTCTTTTTTCAGACATGGATTTATATTTTCTTGCGCCACGAATTTGTGGATCTTTTTATCAAACCACTTCTCAATTTATTTCTTTGTCGGATTCTAATGATGCGACATCACACATCTCTTTATGCAGATCCTGGTCTCAGCAATGAAACCATTTGTTGGCTTAGGGGGTCTTGACCCAGGTTCAGAGTTAGTTGCGGCAAACAAATCCCTACACTACTGGCCCTTTCGGCATCAATCCGCAGTGCACAGACTGAATTCTCACTCAAAGGAGTATGGGGGAAATGCTGGAACCATGTTTCTGCACCCAAAGATCAGTGTGATGTCTTTTTGGTGACCTAGATCTGCGTTCACACAGACCTCTATGCTCTTGTAACCTATTATTGTAACTTCCTCTAATCGGCCTCTAGACCTCTCTGAAGGTCTACGATCGGCTTTTGCGGACCTTGAACAGGAAAATTATCTACTTAAGCGCAGCTTAGATAACTCTTAGACCATTATTTTCTCAGATTTACTTAAGTGTTCGATAACTTTAACATACAGTGTTATAGTCTTCACGTAATCATTTAACATTAATTGAGTTCAGATAACAATATGAAACAAGCAAAGTTGTGCATCAATACATCATTATCTCATAAACCCATTATTCATCACAACATAAAGCACGTTCATACATAACAAAATTTAATAGAGAAAACACAAAAATTTCTGCAACAATCTTATTTATTGATATTCAGTTAAGCTTACAGACTCAAGACTTCCCTGTGCAATCAACTGCAGGGGTCCACACACTCAACTGCAGACACTACTATAGGCCTCTGCGCACTCAGTTGCAGAGCCTTTCCCTCCTCTAAGACTTCTACTTATGCGATAAACTTCTTCGCTCATACCCATAGACTTCTTCTTTTTTCCTGCTTTAGACTCTCTAAAACACACTTATTTATACAATCCCATGGTCCGTGGATCATGGGTAGATCTTCAAAAAGCTGACTTAACTTACATAAAAGAGGGTAAAAGTATTTTTGACTGTTAAGTAGCTACGCGCTCCGTGACCACATTTTGCAGAGACTTTACATATTTTTACATCAAAACTTGGGCTTTTGCCCCAAAACTGACCCCAGGTGACCCCATCCAAACATAAGATCAATCCGAATTCGTCTGGTATCTTTTTGAGTTAGATTCATAATTTCTCTATGGTAGAATCTGTGACCATTCTAAGCTCTTTGTGGTAGAAAAGAGGCTAAATTTCAGCCTTGTACAATCCGATTGAAAAATTGTATTTGAGGTGAAGTGTGATCTACCCGTGGCAGAGAAAGAGGCCGAAGTTTAGCCATTGTACAATATATTACATATGAGGTGAAGTTCGAGCTCTTTGTGGCAAAGAAAGACATCGAAATTAGGCCCTAGTTCAAACTTGAAGAAGACCTTGACCAAAAGCATTTGTGGACAACTTCTGAACTATTTGATTTGGAATTTTTGTGGAGGGTTGACTTGGAACTTGTTTGACTATCATCTTGGTCAATTTGTCTATGACTTTGATATCTCCTATTGAATTAGTTCTCTAATGAAATAATTGTTGGGTTTTTACCCCTAGTGAGTTTTCCTAGGGTAAAATTTGTCTTGTTCTTGTGCGTTGTGATCTCTTATTTCCTTCTATTGTTAATGGTTTAATTTTTGAAGTTTATTTTCTTGATGAAAAATTTATAAATGCAAAACCCTAAATACATATAATCATTAGAAATACTTATCAATGTTTAGAAATAAGTACTAGTTATTTTGTACTTGAAAAATCAACACCGAAGAGGTATAATAATTGATGATGGTTTGCAGGATATTCCATTAATGGACATTAAAATGATTGAACATAATGAAACATAATAGTGGTGGTCGGAATTATATGTGTTTCTCGAGTTGGTAACTTGTGCCGAGGAGGTCGATAACAGGACCCCCCCAATGGCATCTTCTGTGCAAAGCATTTATGATTGTGGTCTGTCACCTGTAGGCCTGCTGAGTCTGGAGGGGGGAGGGGAGGATGGAAACTAGATTTTTTTCGTGTTGGTGGAGGTGGCATTTCACTGCATTGAGTCTTGTTCACATCAAAATAGAGGAAAGCCAATGGTTTTTTCAGTTTGGAGGGTTGGATTTTACTTTCATTTGTCTATAAAACATCAACCTAAGGGTAACTTCCTATCATGTATTCATTCTAGTGTTGGTATATTATTCCTTTTTATTGGATGTAACAACCCAGGTCAAAATTCCATGTAATAAAGTTAATAGAGGAAAAATAATAACCAAGGTCATGAGACACGTATTCCAAGCTGAGCATTGGGAAAAGCATCCTAGTGTGGGTGTTCATTTGGTTTATTATGGCTAAGGAAATTGGCAAAGGCAAAGGCTTTGAGAAGGCATGAGGCATTAATTGGAATTTTATTTATAAAAATAATGGCAATTAGGAGAAAAGGAAGTTGAAAGGTCACAGGTTTCATGTGAGGAGGAAAATGAAGGAAAATAATGAAAAATTGAAGAAAATAGAGGCCTCATTAATAAAAAGGCTTTGAGGATCAGTTGGTACCTTTTGCCAGATCAGTTTTGGAGCTCTCTCTCTCTACTCTCTCTCTCATACTCTTGGAAACTTAAATCATTCTTGGAGCACTCTAGCATTAGATCAAGGAAAGAAAAGCGAGGACAAAGAAGGCAAAGGGAAAAATAGATCAAGTAAGGAAAAGCAGGATCAAGCTGCTATAGTTGGATTACTTTCATGTATCAATTTGCATGTGTGATTTCGTTGCTATATTTGGCATGCATGGTAGCATGCGGGTATTTGGTTCTGTTGCTATCATTGGAATGACTTTTTCTAGGTGTGATAGTGATTCTCAGCCCTGCCTTGCCATTTATGGATAACTATGATGTGATGGGTTCTCTTTTATTTGGTTATGCTGGATTTTTGGATGGTTTCAAAATTGAGGGAGGTGGTCTCTGAAGAGGAACACAACGCCTAGGAATCCCTAGACCGAAGAAGGTGGGATTGCGGTAAAGCTAGATTTTGTGTACCTCAGTGGCCCTAGGAATACTTGACATGTGAATGGAGGGATATATGGTAAATCCTAGAGGTGTGTGCCCTTGATCAGGCCTAGGAATCCTCGACAGGTGAATGGCAGGATATATGATAAAGTCTAGAGGCTGGAGTCTTGATTAAGCCTAGGAATCCTCAACCGATGAATGGTGGGATATATGGTAAAGCCTAGAGAATAGGAGACAAAAAAATTCCTCACAATGTAGGTAGAGAAATCCAGTGGCATCCATGACTTTTTAGGGCCTAGTGATCCGGTGGGGATTGCGGCAAAGCCTGAGGAAACTTGGATTGGTTTTTTTGTGAGTCCCACATTCATGCTTGGAATATGGCATGAGGGTGATTGGCTGAACGAAAGATTTGGTTCAACCAATCCATGGTATGGAAGTCCCAGACTTGGTTGGCTTATGCATTCATTAATAAGAGCTCTTTCCCCTTGGTATTTCATGCGTAAATATACTGGTTCATATGTGATTCTTATGGCTATTATATCCTTGTTATTTATGTTGGTTATATGTTGGTTATGAGTATGTTTTATGACAAACTTGAGATAAGGATCTCATCCTGTTTTGATTTTTCAAATTAATGTACAATGAATACATGAACTAATAGATGATAATGCAACTATTGTGATAGAGAAAAAAATGCTTAAATATGAATCTCAAATAAGTATGAGATCCCTATGCTCAAATACGTTGTTATGACATAAATATTTGTGACATGTTTGATGAAATTCCTGTCATGGATAGTAGGGGCTATATCAAGTACTTGTACCAATGATTCTGCTAGTAGCCTTATTCTATTGTTATTTCTCATTTCTGAAAGTTTCATGAAGTTCTGGGCAGTGGCCTGAGTCTTGGCCTTGAAAAAGTGGCACAAAATCTGGGGTTGTTGGCTCAGAACTAGCTAAAAATGTCCACAATTGTTGGCATGCATTGTTGTGGGAGTGACTGTAAGGCCTCAGTTGCATGCATTTCTTGTCATGGGAGCGGCTGAGGGTCTAGATCAATGAAATGTAAAGTTGTCTTAGGGGTTGGTCACCTAGAAAGGTTGGTTGGCTCTTGAAGGTTCTATAGCATGTGTGGAAGGTCATAATGGTTTTTTTTGTCAATTATACTTCTTTAAATGTACATGGGGATTTGAGTCACATCATATTAGCCTATCGTCACATGTTTACCCAAGCAAACCAGTTAATTTGGGTAAATGTGGGAGGAGGGTGTTACATTGGAAGTATGTTAGTGCCTGTAACATGCGAGCAAATGAGATAGTGTGTTTGTCGTTCAAAGATGTAAGATGACATTGGCTTTTAGTCTGTTGTTTTGACATTGACAATGAAGTTTCATATCCTTGTGGATGTCTCTACTGTTATGTTTACAACTTTCAATTGCTATTTGTCTGCGTGAATTTATGTTTATTGACTCTAGCCTATAAAGTAAATTGGCCTTACCTAGTGAAGACTTATTGGAAGGCCCCTTTTTGGGTTTGTTAGAAGTATTGGGGGGAACGATGATTAATAATTTACATCCATTTCCTTGTTGTGCCAGATGAAGCAAGCCAACTATTTTGACATTATGGAGAGCCAACTTTTACTTTCAATTATCTAGAAATAATTAACCTATAGGCAACTTTGTATCATTTCATGATTCTAGTTTTGTTATATTATGATTTTTTACTGGCAAGTCTATTAGTGTATATAATGCGAAAGCAAAGGAAATAGTGTTGTTATTGTTTCAGGATGTGAGAAGGATCTGGACTTTGATCTATTGGTGTGATATTGACATTGAAGTTTTAGTTTCTTATGGGTGTCTCGATCCATTTGTTTACTATTTCCAATCGTTACCTGTCTGCTTGAATTTGGGTTTATTGATTATGGATTGGAAAGTGAATTGACATCACTTGGTGGAGACTTATTGTAAGGCCCATTTTAGGTTTTGTTGTAAGAATTGGAGGGAAAAAAGGTTGATTTTTTATGTCCATTTCCTTTCTGTTCTAGAATATTCAAACTCCTGTTGGAGTTATCCATTTCCTAGTACTAACTATCTATATGTTTTTCCTGATAAGGGGAGGGACATTGTATTGAGAGTTATTAGAGCACAAGTTGTGAGGGAATTTAGGAATCCCTCCTTTTATTCTGGTTTTGATGGTGGAGGCTCAATTATTAGTTGCTCGATGTATAACTACGTCCCCTATCCCAAGTGGTTTTCTGGCTATTTACAGTTTTGGCTTACTGGTATAACTGTGCAATCTCAACTCTTAAGGGGAATTCACAGTAAGTGTGTTTCTTGGGGGCTTCTTATTATCTAGAGGAAGTGCGTTGAAAGGATCAAAGCCTCACCCTCATTTGTGTGGGCTTGGCTAGAAGTTTTTCCCCATCCTCTCCTATTTGGAATATAGCAACATTCAGAGATATACTTGAGGTGGCAACCTCTCTGTGATTTAGAGCTAAAATGTTATCCTCGTTCTTACTTTCAAATTTCCAAACAACTCTCCCCTACCTTAATGCCTTGTCAACAAACATGAGTTTGGAGGGGGGAAACATACTATCATGAGTGAGCCCAAAGGGGGCAAACTCGAATGCACCATCGTTTGTAGGACGATACCGAGACCTAATGCCATGCCTTATTCAAGAAGAAATTGAGCAAGTTGAGGGAGTAACATACACACATAGATCCCCCCTCTCAGACACTGAGGTATTGGTAGAATGGACTAAATGGATCCCTGATACAGGGCACACAAGGGGCCATTTTAATCAGTGCATGCAAATGATCAACTTATTTCGGCAGTTGAAATTTCTATTGGGGTGCACACTGGTGGACATATAGGAGCAAGGGAGGATGTCTTCCATTCATTGGAGTGCCTTCACTGCCACTTGAGAGTCCTAGATTATATACTAAACTAAATAGAATAACATCTTGTTATCCCCCCTGTGGTGGGAACTGGTCATGAAGAATCAAAGGAATCTATTTAGATTGCAGTATTGGATTCAAATCCCTCAAAGTACTCTTATTATGTCCTTGTTTTGTGCGACTTATGGTATTACTCTCTCTACACAATGTATCTGAGGACAAAACTCCAACCATTTTTTGAATTGTGTAGTTTCATTTTGCTTTTTGGTTTCATTGTCCTCTTTGCGAAGAGTTCCTTTTCGGTTATGGTCGAGTCTCCCTATTGAAAGACTGACATGGATAATCCTTCTCTTAATGTAATATCAAGTTTTTGCAGACAATGCAAATTTCACCTTATAAAAACAAATAGTTGTTTTAGCAAGTCACATGCCCCATAACATTTTCTTTGCAAATTTGAATTTTCAAGACATTTAAAATTTTGGATGCTTAAAGAACTTTGGTTTTGCCACTAGTGTGGTTCCCCTAGTGGCAAACCATGGCAAACCAATGTGTGTATATTTGTCAGGATTTAAGAAATGAAATGAAACTAAATTTTCTTGCAAAAAGTATTTATATAATAATAATTGAATTAATAATAATAATTAATTAATTAATAATTAGATACATGTACCTTCATAGTGAAATTGAGCATTGGCCAATTCCCAAAATGCCATGGGATGAAAGAGTCCGTCACCTATGCAATACTAAGAGGGTTGAAGATGAAAAACACTTTCTCATAGATTGTCCATCTCTAATTTTCAAAATATTTGTCAAATTACCAACCTTCTTGACCTTTTAAGTCAACAAAATTACAGTGATCTAGGAATGCTTTTTTCACTTCTTTTTAGCATAAACATAAAATATTAAAATTTTTTGATTAATCTCTTACTTTCTTAAAGTCCAATAAATCATATTGATTTTAGTGAACCTTAATCATTTTCTTTTTCATCATCCTAAAAACAACTTTTAAATTAATATAAAATACACCAACAAAAAAATTATGAGTACAATGATACTATGTTCATGTACAATAGGACACCTGAAAATTGTGTGTTATGTTTTGCATCACGAGTGACTTGGAAAATCTCCAAAGCATTGTTAAGTAACACGAACTTAGTTGCCAAGGTTATGTATTTTAATAAAATCCCTCGTAATTCGCATAGGAGTCATCTAACGAGACGGAGGAATTGCCCAGACGGCTAAAAGTGGCCGGAATCCGGGCAAAAAAATTTCAAAAAATCTTGTAGAGGCAGTGTTTGAATCGTGTTTTTGATAGTGAAAATGGATTCAGCACCATAAAAAATGTCTAGGACACTTAAAATTTTAAAATTTAACAACTATAACTAAAATTTCCATAACTTTCCGAACTTATTATACTATTAGATTCGAATAAGCTTAAAAAAATCCAATGAAAAACGCCGGAAAACAAAGTAGTGAGTGATATAGCTCTCGGCATTAAAATCTTGCTTCTTATCCGCACGGACTTCACTAGAGAGAGGGGCTTCCTATGGACCCCACCAAATTTTGAAATGTTTTGTAATTAGGCCAAGATGCATGCTAAGCAATTGTGCACGATTAGGAAGATTCGAGCAACAACTCCATTGTTACGAAGGATGTAAGCCTTACCATACATGGACCGTTACCACTGTTCTTAATGATAATTGTTTTAATTTTTATGTTTAAAAACTATATTATTGTGTAAAATAAAGAAAAATCATTAATGGATGTAGGATTTTGGTGTCGAATATAATAAGTAGAGAATACTTATGTAATAATTTTGAGATTAAGAACGTTAATAATATATAATTTTAAATAAAGATTTGAGAAGATATTGCGTTAGAGTTTTTATTAAGTGACACTTAATATCATAGATATATTGATAGGGTGGTAGGATTATGTGAATATAAATTATTTAATGAATTTTATATTGTGGAAAAGTTTATTATTATTAATGAATAGATAAGGAATAACAAAATTTGACAAAATTTTCGTGTTTCTAGTATAAAGGTTCATATCATGATTCATATCCATTTTCTTTTATCCCTAAAAGTATAATGATAATTCAACACCTATGACATGGCAATGACAACAGTAATGGGTTGTTGAAAATATGATTTTTTGGAATTTTTATAATATTTATAGTGTTTGAGAAATGATTAATGAATTTAAAACTTTACATTTTTAAAATGATTTTTGAATATGTTTGAGGGTAGCTTACTTGGCAAGCAAAGTAATATAGGTAATGAAGGTGTCATTTTCAATCTTCCAACATAGATCCATGTTATCATCTTTAAGAAAACAATTATAATGGTAGTTGTTAGAATCAAACTCATATCTCTAGTTAATTATTGGAATCAACTTAATATTATGTAAATAAAAAACCAACATTTCAAATAATAAAATTTAAATTTCTTATATAATAAAAAATACTTATTATAAATTCCATGATCACCACATACAAATTCTTTAAAAAATTAATAAAACACTTTGAAATAAACTCAAAAAAATTACAAATCTCGAAAATTGGTAACAACATAGTATAAGTTGCAATTGATACAATGCTCGAGATGGTTATGGATTGAGTACACTTTTTGTGATTCTACATAAACTTCAAAGTTTCATGCTTTCATCCACAATGTAGTAATAGGTATGTGGGAATAAACACAACGCTAAATGATACATTTTAATTGTTATTGTTTTTGAGTTTGGATTTTAGTAATATAATTTTTGATAAATTAATAAATTTAATACTTTGAATATTTCAATTGTGTAATCAGTATAAAACTCCTAGTCCTATTAAATTTATCCTATTAAATTTATCGGTTTAAAAAATTGTCATGGCTGATTCCAAAATAGTATATGACAAAAGCCAAATCAACTCTTTGACTCCATTAAAATTTTAAAATATTTAGAATTTTTGAACATGACTTCGCACCGCTCACAAAGCATATCCCGAAATCCAATTGAGTGGTCATGGACGGATTGATGCTATCAGCAGCCCATATGCAAAAGACCGAAAGATAAAAGTTGTTGACAACCACAGAATACAGGGAGCGCAAAATTGTTCATCTGTGCATCCTAACATGGCCTTCTTGACAACCCAATTAATCATCAATGGTAATAATGGACTGTGGAAGTTCCCAAGAACTTCATCAACTCCTGGCAATGATAGTTTCCGGCGACGTCCGTCCCAACAGAGGAGGAGGAGAAAAGAAACAGTCATGTCGACCATGGTACCAAGCGGCACCTATAATAAGGCTATTTCTACTGAAGTTCCTTTCACTGAGGGTAAACTGGATCGACCACGTTGGACCGGGAATACGCCAATCTCACGTCTTGTAGCAGCCCTGATTGCCATCAAGCCTCTGTATAATCTTATGAAGCTGGGAGCCAGACAAGTTCTTATCAGGTCAGTAACTATGTCTGCTTATTTATGGATGATTTGTCTCAGAAAATTTAGGAATGGTTTCCAGAAAAGCAAATCCAAATATTCATCAATCTATACTGCACACAAAAACATGATTGCTTAAACCCATTCCCGATCTCTCTGCTTCCAAAAGAGAAAGGTAATCCTCTTGGAAAATGCACAGAACCATGGTGTAAGGTTAGGGTTGATTGTTTAGGGTTTAGTTGGCATACGTTTAGAAGAAACAAATTGACACCGATAGATTCATGCATATGCATTTTGTTCAGTACAGCGGAGAAGAATGGAATTGCATGGAGAGATATGGCAAGGGAGATTCTGGAATCAGAAGTTTACAAGGAGATGGAACTCATCGAAGACCCTTCTGTTGTCTACCCAGATTGTAAGATGGAAACCATGGCATTCGTTGTGTAAATCAGTTTTGATGATGTGTATCTGCTTCTTCATTCATTTCTTCGGGATTTTGCCTCTGAGAATTAATTTTGCACAAGTTCATATAATCAGGCTCTTTTTGCTTAACATTGGTATCTTTCAGATTATTTGAAGCCATTCCATGCTTACGATGAAGGAAATTTATCTTGGGAGGTAATGCATTGAAAGCTTAGCAGTTTACTGCCTTTCAATGTTTAGAAACACTAAAATTTTTAACTAGAACCCGATAAGTTCCCTGATCAGTCTAAACCCTAAACCCTATAATATTATGAAATCTGAAATATAGTATGCTTAAACACGAAAGTTGTCAACAGTGACTATCTAATCACGCTATGCAGGCATGATGTATAGCAGGCAGCAGCAGAGGTAGAAGCAGCGACCATGTCCATGATGTGGCGTGCAATGCCATCTGCTGCATCTCTGGAGGAGGCAACTCGCGTAATTCGAGGGAACTGGATTCAGGCAATTGAAGACCATCATACCAAAAACTCAGGTGGCCTTGTTATAGCGGATATTCTTGATGTGGGTTGCTCTGTTGGAGTCAGCACAAGATATCTAGCTGATAAATTTCCTCTCGCCAATGTTATTGTAAGTATTACATCTGCTTTTGATTTCTAGTGCGCAATCTTTTGGAAGGCTTGAATTTCTTTGCGTGTTGCCACAAATAACTCTATTGTGGCAGGGGTTGGATCTTTCTCCCTACTTCTTGGCAGTAGGCCAATATAAAGAGAAAAAAAGGCCTTTAAGAGAGAAACCCATCAAGTGGATTCATGCAAATGGCGAAGCAACTGGTCTTCCATCTGCATCATTCGACATTGTTTCTTCTTCTTTTGTTGTAAGTTATCTGAAATTACTTGTTTCTATTTTTGAAATTGAATCATTTTACCCTCTTTCCCTATATGCAACAATTTCCCCTTCCTCACAACCAAATATACACCAAATGAAAACCTAGTTACTGATCTTAATGTTGTGATGTCGATATTGCAGATGCATGAATGTCCTGAAACTGCAATCAAGGGTTTGCTTAAAGAAGCTTACCGAGTTCTTAGGCCCGGAGGCACTGTGGCTTTGACAGATAACTCAGTGAGTAACCCTGTTACACTTCTCTAAGGGGTAGCTGATCATTTATTCATTTTATATGCAGACAAGCCTGATGGATACTGATTGTATACATTTTGTTGTTTGTTTTGTTATTTATTGTGCAGCCCAAATCTAAGATCCTACAGGTGAGATGCCTGTCGTTCTTGCCAAAAACAAAGTGATTTTCTCTGCACATAAATCATTTGTGTTAAAAAAGGTTTCAGTTGTTATAAACATGGAAATTTTCTTACCTCCTCCTTTCTATTCTACAGAATCTACCACCGGTGTTATTTACTTTGATGAAATCGACAGAACCCCATTTGGATGAATATTACTTGCTGGACATGGAGGAGGCAATGGTGGAAATTGGTTTTATTAATGTCCGGTCTGTCCTTACTGACCCAAGACACCGAACAGTAACCGCTTCTGTACCAAAGCTATAACCATCCATCTTTCTTTTCTTTATATAGACTTTTCCAATTACCGAAAATTATATTATGAGGGTTAACTGTACCGATTGTGCCTACAATACACTGTATTCTTATAATATGGATGACAAGTTCATAGTAATGCAGTTAGTGTGCAAGAATTTGCACATTTGAACCAACAAAAGCTGCTCTCAGACAGACAATTCTCCATTCTCCCAAGGAGAAAAATGGCTGGCCCTTAGATTAGTTCCCTTACCGATGAGCGATAGAAATTATTCTGTAAAATTAACTATTTTTTGTTATTTGAAGAAGAAAATTCCATTCAAGGATTCCAAATGATAGCTATCTGTCAGTAGCTCCTTTCTTTGTCACTCCATAAAGATAGTCTTCTGAAAAACAGGTCTAATTGGATTCCAAACTATACTCTTCATCGGGCAATCACTCCATAAAGATAGTCTTCTGAAAAACAGGTCTAATTGGATTCCAAACTGTATTTTTCATCAGCGAATCAAGGGAGATGAGTGTTAGAAAACTTTATTCTCAACTTGGGTCATCCTGGTTGTTGCCATTCATTTATTCTAGGTTCTGATTAGTTGATTGAAATATGGAATGGACCTTCTCCCGTAATAATGTGTTAGCTCTTACTGAGTTTGGTCAATCCAATATTACATTAGTATTTAAGAGCTAAGCTAAACTCTGGGTTGGCCTGTACAGCATACAGTTATGACTGGTTCTTCAATTAACATGCCATTTAAAGGTTGTGGTGTGAAGATATTATAAAAGGCTTACAAATACGATAACTGATAAAATATCACTCCAGTAATTGTTATTTCTTTTGGTTAGTTCACTGTATAATAACTAATGTTACCAGACTCGGAATCGGCAATAAATCGGCAAGGCAAAAGAGTGAAGAGTTTTAATTGGATTGGGGAAGTATTCAATAAATAAATATATACATATATATTGAATTTAAAAAACACATTTTTCATTTATATTCAATAAATCCATGTCCAAACAATGCATACTATCAATAGGTGTCCAAAATATCATGAATGCATAAGTATCTCATATATGTTATGAGTCCAAACATGATCCAAAGTACTGACTACATAGAACTAGAAGCATCTACTTTTAAAAGTTTATAAAATACTGCATGCTAATTAGTAAAAAAAACAGTAACTGAAATCTCTTAATCATTGTTGAAATGATATGATGATGGTTTGGTATTGAAAACTCTAACATGGCACACACTAAAGCTAACACTGGAGCACATTGCTCACTATGCCTCTATTACACTATGACTCTATTACACAGAGTGAACTGAAACTGAAACCATGCCTCTATTACCTTCTCGGTGTATGAGTTGCGAGCATTAGCAGTGAGAAGTGAGTTGCGGATTGACGCTTAATTTTTAACCTAACTAAACCATGCAGGAAAAATTGTGGGAACCTTAAAAGTTAAAACCCGTGCTTGCCGAGTTGAGGCTGAAAATCCCCTTAGTCGCCTAAATCACAATTGATTGGTGAGTCACAAGTCAAACTCGTGTTGACCACGAGTCAAACTCGGTCAACACAAGTATGACTCGCTCCGAGTTGAATCCGATTGTTTGAGGGAAGAGTAGAGTTTGACTCGCGATTAATCGTGAGTGATCGAAGATTCATGTTTCACTATAATAACAAAGGTAAGAAATAAAGGCACATAGAACCTCTCATTCTCAATTATCTGCCCTTGCCCTGGATCAATAGGCAACTCCAGGTTGGCTTGTACAGTGTAAAGCATACAATTATGATTAACTCTTCAATTAAAATGCCATTTAAGGTCGTGGTGTGAAGATATTATAAAAGGATGACAAATATGATAACTGATAAAATATCACTCTAGTAATTGTTATTTCTTTTGGTTAGTTCATTGTATAACAAGTTAACAACAACAGTACGAAATAAAGGCACATAGAACCTCTCATTCTCAATTATTTTCCCTTGCCCTTGACCAATTGGCAACTCTAATTTACTGTAGAAACTCTTGTTGATGGATTCATTCTCAATTATCCGCCCTTGCCTTGGATCAACATGCAACTCTAGTTTACTGCAGAAACGGTTGTTGATGGATAAAGTATCTCTTATTCAATGGCCTTGTTAGGATGACTATCCTTTTGCCATTGTTAGGAAACCTTTATGCATTAGACAACCATCCTAACTGCAAGTGGTTCTTTACAACAAGGCAACACCATATGGGTAGGAACCTACCTTCCCTTTCTTCAGGGTACATAGAGGTAAGCTAATGGGTGTTCACTTTTTGCCCCCATTCTAAGTGGTTTTGTGATGCAGGGTGTTTAATTTTCACCTCCCTTCTGAGGACTTTGTGATGCAGGACCATATTGATGGACAGTGGGTATACATATTCTTGACGGAAAGCATGGATTGTAGGCATAAACGTTTTAGTTAATCCATGGAAAATCCATCAACAAGGTGTACATATGGCACAAGTTTAGAATATGTGGGTTGATGATGTGTTTGAATACACTTTTATCTATATAATTTGTTCATGTAAATGTTTGTGTGTAATTTTCCTAGTATGAGGTTGTTGTAGTGGATTGTAGAGAGTGTGTGAGAACATCAAAGGTTTCAAAAAATTGTTTTACAACAACACATGTATGTGTATTACCAACTTCTCACTAATGAGAATAATGGAGACCGCTGATTCTTGAAGCTTCATGGTTTGTGAAAATTTGTATTTGAAGCTTCAACTGTGTTTATTTTGAATGGTTGAGCAGTTGACAGTTGTTTTGGTGACCCACTCATGGTAATAAATCCACTCATATGGAACAAAGTGGAAAATCACTATTTGTTGAGAAAGAACATGAAGATGAATTGCAAGGAGCTCCTTGCTAACATACTCTTAAATGGAATCATAACCCTTTTCAGAGTCTTCAAACCCTCAAAACCTAGTCAAGTCTGTCTTTTATCTTGTTAGTTCTATGATTTGATGTCTTTCAATACACAACCTACCAATATACCATTTATTATTGAAAAATGCTTCAAAATTATCCCAAGAGAAAATGGAGTCCTTGAGTTGATTAAGATACCATTTGAAAGCCAATCCTTCCAATGTACGAGCAAATAATTTCATAAGCAGCATCTTCGTGTTCAATGGAGACATCACCATCAAAATCACAAAATGCTTCCACGTGAAATATAGTAGCTATAACACCATTGCATGAAAATTGTGGCATATATTCACTTCCATTTACTTGCAGTGGGGAATGAGTTTTTATACTCATGAGTGCATGTTTAATCTAAAGGATCACACACATGGAGGTGAATATATGCCACAATTTGAATGATTTTTGATACCCATGAATGCATGTCTAGTCCAAAGGTAACATATTTTCTATGGATTGTGGCTTCAAAGCAGATCCTTCTTCAAATGGAACAACTAGGAACAACTAGGAAATATTTCTAATCCTTTTCCATGTGAAACATGTAGCAGATCTTTTCTTCTTTATAGGGAAAAAAGGGTTTTTGATTTCAGTGCACTACCCAAGTGATACGTTATAATATCTTGATCACTACTGCCTATTCTCACCTAAACACAAACACGACACTCAAATTCAATTGGAATTGGATTTTGTTCCTATGTAAGGGAATGCATAAAACATGAGTAAAAATGCACACAAAAGGGTTAAAGTAAAAATCTAATAAGATGGTCCCAGGAACCGGCGTAATTGGTGATCGAAGTAATGCGAGGTTAAAATCCCCCTATTGTGACCTAGTTCACAGAGAGGAAGACAAGTTGTAGACCCCCATAGGTTTACTTGTTGCTATGTGTTAGGCGGGTTGTTTGGTTTCTCTGGGATATCAAATAAAATAAAATAAAATAAGGTGGGAAGCAAGAGGCAGACTTCGTACTTTGTGTCCAACAACCCCCAAGTGAAAAATGCATGGACCCACACTATTAGAGACACATTAGGTTACCAAACTTGGCAAGGATGTTAAGTATGACCTCCGCAAGTTGCTAATAACTCCATAAATCTCTGAAAATAATCGTCCACAAAAACTTAAATTCTGTTTTGACCGAGTAAAAATTATTGTTAAGAAACCCTAGTGATCTCTATGTTGCCTCTACCTTCCACATTTGATGCTACCATCTAATTATAAATGGATCCAGACTATGGAGAGGGTTTCCTCCACCCTCCAAACCCTTAAGAATCAACCTAATGTGCCCTGGTTTCAGCAATTGGTAAGTCATCTATCTAGATTCCACATTTGTCGCCACCATCTGATCACAAATGGATCTAGATTCGAGAGGGGGATTCCTCCCCCTCCAAATCCTGAAGAATCAACCTTTTGTGCCCTGGTTTCAACAATTGGTAAGTCATCAAAGCCTTAACCATCCAGATTCGTCAAAAGACTAGAAAACATTCCAGAGATTCCTTTGCCCGTCTCCTTAGCACTTGCTGACCATGGACTAATCAACCAGTTCACTAGTATTTGGGGATCTTGTCCTTGTCTCTTGGGCACTTCAGGACCTTGGATTAATTGGTCAGTTCACTGGTATTTGGTCATCCCATTTCCTTGGTCAGTTCACTAGTATTTCATCATCCCCATATCCTTGGAAAACTAGGTACTGTCAAGTTCGATTAAAGGGGAGCTTTTCTGTATGGAAGAGAATTTTATACTTTTTGTTCCAAAATAAGAAAGATAGGGACTTAATATTTAGGAGCAATGCTTATTCTGTGGTACAAGTGGAATGTATTTAAACTATTGGACTTTGGATTTCAGTCCCAAACATGCTCATATCTACAGTTCCTATATGGGTTTGCCTTTGACCTCTGCACACACCCCCTACTATTGTTGGGATGATTACATAATGCATAACATTGGAGATTCTTTGAGTCATTATATAGAAAAGGTTGAACCAAAGGATGATATGTTTTTTGGTGCAAGGATCTATCTGGAGGTAACTCTAGAAAATTGGATTCTAAAAGCAATACTTCTTGACTCTAGACAATTGGACTCATGTGTAGCCTCTGGACTATGAGAAATCGTTTTTCAAGTGCAAATATGTCAAGATGGTCATTTTGAAAAAAATTGCAAGAAATCCCAAGAAAAAAATGATCAATGGCAAAGAATTAAGAAAAATATGAATTCTAAGTAGCTAGCCAATGTCAAGCTAATCAAATTAATCTCATTTGCTCTGGACTATTAGTTCCTTTAGGTTTAACACAAACATTGTCCCATTTAAAGATAGAAGAGATCCTTACCAGTGGAATTTTGAACAAACAAGAAGATCTCCAAAGTGTGTTAAAGGAAGAACCTCATCTGCTCATGAGAATAGGTTTGAAGTTCTTTCTCAAGAAGACTTGGTACTCTTTTACGAAATATTAGCATTTGATATCTAAACCCTTGCCATAACAACTCCATCTAGTGTAAATGCACTTATGGAGAACACATACTAGGTTCTCCCAATAAGCATCAAGGAACCCATCTCTAATTGACTTGAGAAATCAGACAATCCCCATAAATATTACATTCCCTCAAGAATTCTCACAAGTAAAAGGGTCCAAGGGTCCATCAATTTGAGGAAGAAGACAATGAGGAAAGGAAACCTAATAAACTTTGAAGGAATCCAACCAAAGAAAAATATGAACATGAAAAGCAACCAACAAAGAAAAGATGTCTAAGAATCCAAATTGCTTTAAATCTAAGAACATTAGTAATCAGATCTAGAACCATTAAGAACCCTAGAGTTAACACACCATCACATGGTGGCACTCATAAACCTTAAGGTAAAAAATGAATATCATCTCCTAAAACTACAGAGGATTGGGTAAATCATATTAAAAAACCTCACCATCCTTCTTCTATAGGAGACAAAGATGGAGGCTTTTGAAGCCTTAAAAGTATGGAAACAACAATGGAACAATTGTGATGGTTTAACATCAAGCTCAAGAGGAGCCTTAGGTGGCCCCCATACTCTTTGGATTTGTTTTCTCTTTCAATTGGTCTTTACATTTCAATTTCCACATTGGATTCTTCCCATCTTTGTTCACTAGCAAACAAGGAGGTGAATAAATATCTATGTTATTTACATGCCAGTGCCCTAAAAACAAACTTAATGTTGCTAGAGTTCTCTAATGGCCACAACACTTATGAAGTACTCTCATCATATTATAATAGGAGGGGATTTTGATGTTGTTCTAAATAATAAGGAGAAAAGGGTGGGAGGGGTATAGTCAAGGATCTAGAGGATTTGCTTTAGAATGGGATTTGGTTAACATTAAATCAAACACAGGAAAATTCACTTGTTCAAATAGAAGGATTAGGTCTGGTCATATCACATTGGGATTGGATAACTTCCTAGTGCATTTTGACATTTTTCTTCCCTCCAAAATTATCCCATCGGCCACTTTAGATCATAAATCCATTTTCTTGGGCATGCATGAATTGCCTAGCTTTGAATCCATTGTGCTATGAACCATGCACCTTAAAAATAATAAGAAGTCAATGAGAGCAATCCACTTTGAGGGTGGATCCTATTTTTACAATGAATACAATACCAGACAAGATATATGATCATCTTGAGACTAGGTCTCCTTGGTGTGTGTGTGTGTGTGTGTATTTCTGAAGAAAAAACATGTAATTCCATTAAAAAATAAAATTACATTTTGGATGTTCTTAATGCACTCATAGTAGCCTAACTACCAGTACTCAAAACATGCAAAATTGCACGAAGAAATAGATTTACATTTACCCAAATAAACTGATTTTCTGTTTTTTACTTTTCTCTTTTTGAACTTTTTGCTAGCCCACATAATTTTGATTAGCATTTACAATTGCAATTTCTTCTCCTTCTAATTTTAATGAGGTTTCTTTATTTGAGTCAGAACTCTTAGATCCATGAATTCACTTTGTTCCGGATGCTCCTTGGTTGTTGCATATTTCCTCAAGATATTGTCTTGGCTCCTAGATCACTACTAAATCAGTGGCTTTCTCATTGTGACTCTTAGAATTATTCTGCTTATTTTCATCCTCCTCCACCTGGGGACCTTGTTGATTATGTTCCTCTACTTGATGATTCTTGTCCATTTCTTCCTCTTTGTTTTGTGAAGAAAGCAGATCTAGAAATTACCAATCCTTTGAATCTTGCGATCTTTTCTTTTCCCTTTTCTTTCCTTGGGGGCATGTATTCTGTAAATGCCATGTCTGATGACAAATCCAGCATTTGAAAGCCATATTTTCAAAATCTAACAGTTGAGTCCAATTGAAATCTTTATGGACCAAATGAATGCAATATGGGAGGCATTTACTAAGTTCTATCTCAACACAGACCCTAGCAAAAGTAAAGATATCTTTTTCCATTATATCGTGATCATTCATAAATTTCACCAACTTTTTTCTAATTCCTTCTAAAACTTGGTGGTGCCAGAAAGGCAAAGTGAGGTTGTGAAGTCTCACCCATATCGACATCTTTGAGACCAACATTGTTGTAGCATCAAAAGATGGAAACCATGGAGTTACAAATAGACCTTCCGTTCCCTAAAACCATGGTCCCTCGTTTAAAACAAAATCTAGGTCCTCTTGATTATCGAACCGAACCACGAAAAACCCATTTGCATACAGGTAGATAACAAATTTGTTGGTCCAATTGGTGAAGAACCACTTATGGCAAGTTTACTGACATATCTAGTGCTTTTTCAATTTGTTCGACCAAATAAGGGCTTGTAATTTACAGATTTGGAGATTGTTTGTATGTTGCATGCATATGTATCTATATATATATATATATCTAAGGCAGATGGTACAATTATATTGAAAGGGCACTATGAAATGTTTTGGTGTATATAACATTATCAAAATAGAAATATAATAACTCAATATCTAGGGTTTAATAAGGGGTTTTAGGGTTAACATGGGGCTTGTTTAAGGATTAACATGTCCCTCCCTTTAAACACGTTTTTTCCTTAAAACTTAATTAATTGTTGGTGTTTTTGCATGAATAACTCATATTCCCACAACAACTCTTCCATTGGTAGGTTCTTCCATTTGACGAGGTACTCAATAATTGCTTGGTTTCTTAGTTACTCAGTGCTCATTTCCAAGATTATTTCTAGTTCTAGTATGTTTTTTCTTTCTTCATTAATCTTTGGTAAAATAACATGGACTGGGATCTTGTCGCTGATTACCTTCTTTAAGAAATAAACATGGAATATTGGGTGTACATGTGAAGATGGAGACAACTCCAATTTGTAACCCACATTTGCAATCCTATGCAACACCTTATATGGGCCATAATACTTGGTTGTTAATTTATTTTGACACATACGGCATGAACCATCATTTTTATAATCATCATCATTGGTGAAGAGAAAGCACTTTGGCTATGTTGAATGATGTCAATCTCTAGTACTTTTGCATGCTATTAGAGCTTATCACTTTAGAGGGATTTCCATGGTATCTCTAAGCTCAATTTCCTTGCCTTGTGAGGAAAATTTCATGTAAAGATATTGAAAATTAAGGGTTGTTGTTCCCAATAATTGTAACCATTGGACCACATCAACACCACCCATTTGGATTCGAATCATGGGACTATCCAATAAATACTCCACCATAGTCAACTTAATGCTATGGCACTTTCCTGAACAATCTACGATACCTCTATCTGCAATCATTACTTGAAATTATGGTATTAGAAATACAACACAATTGAAGTTTTACCAATTTGTAATTGGAAAAGTTATGGGTACTACCAGAATCAATTAACGCTATATCTTTTTCTTTTTGACATATTCTTTTGTCTTGAGGGTTTGTTGAGTATTAATACCAACCAATGTATGGCAAGATAATATTGGAGTGACCTCTTCTATCTCTAGCTTTTGTGATTGTTCCATTTCTTGATCTTCTTTCTCTTCACAATATATGTAGAAAAATTTATTTTCACTGCATTTATGCCCCTCATTGTACTAATTGTCATAATTGAAACATAATCATTTTTCTCTTCTTTCACCCATTTGTTGAGGTGTCAACCTTGTTGGTTGAGTGAGGTTAGGAGAGAGAGAACGACACTCTCTATAGTTTTCAGTGACCACTCTTCTAGTAGTAATATTTTTACTTTCCACTTTTCTTACCATACTAAAAGCATGTTCTAGGGATTTAGGTTCAAAGAGGGGCACTTTATTTTGCATGTTTTTCATTGAAGTTTCCATAAAGAGGTCTAACAAATTATCCTTTGAAATGTTCTTTATCTCGAGAATCGACTTTTGGAATTGTTGACTGTGCTCTGTCATTGGACCTTTTTGTTGAATATTTACCAATTGACAAGTTATTAGTTGAAAACCATCTTAGTAGTACGATAAGCGATCAATATCTAAAAATATGATCACTATGTGAATGGCATGGAAGCATAGTTTTTATTTGCCACGATTAGGTAATGCAACAAGTTATTTAATGGGTTCTAGGTTGCGTATAACACCATTGGGCATGTGGGAAGGAATGACCCATTGTTGATATTTATGTTATATTTACGCTCTTGACAATTGTTGTGAGCATGAATGAAAAATGACAAAGGCTGAAAATTGATATCTTATGAACAACATGGATGAGGACATGTTGGGTTAAATAAGTTGAGTATTGCAACAACAAAAATACCAGTTGATAGTGCTAATGATGACAACAAGGTAAAAATTAAAAGGAAAGGAATTGGGTGAGAATTCCTTTGGGAGAGTTTGGAAGTTGTTGTTTGCAAATTAATGCATGCTCCACATGGAAACCAGAATGTTTTCTGACCTTAACACTATGAATGTGCTATATTTCATGAACATGTTAAAGATGGAATAAAATAAATGTTGGGACATAGGTGACATGATGGAGCTAGGAGCTCAAGAAGAAGATTTCGAGGAAGGCATTGCAGCCTGTGGCACTTTGTTTAACTCATGGGAGAAAGTCATAATCGAGATCTTGACTATAAGATTCCATGAGAAGTGTAGGGGAGCACGCCAGATTGTGGTTTGGCCTTAAGACTCCATTTACATGTCATTAGAGCATGACAGCTGGCTACTGGGTTGTAAGACTCTAATGAATACCCCATGCAGGAAACTCCGGATGGGTAGATTTCCTAGAATGGGGGCTTCCTGGGCTTGGAAGGGTGAGTGACTGATAGGGGGGCCGTGCTGAAAATCCCTTGGATTGGTAGACTACTTGAAATGGGGGTTGCCTAGGCCTAGAAGGGTGAGTGACTAGTTAGGGCCCATGCATGAATGTCTTTGGCTAGGTAGACTTCTTGTAATGGGGGTTTCCTGGGCCTGTAAAGGTGAGTAGATGGTGGGAGAAGAAATATGCTTATGCTCACTAGGAGGTCAACATGAGGAATTTGTTGGGAGTTGTGCGAAAACACTACATGGAGTAGTGTGACTGCCACTGAGTTCTTGCCTTGGGGCTGAGAACCACTCAATGAGTTAAATTTGAGAATGGAGTTGTACAATAAGACTGCGTGGAACAATGTGACTATTATATTTTGGGCAGCTCAAAAGGTATTTTTGAGAGAGGACAACCCACCAAAAAGAAGTTTGTTGGGAAATTTACCCAAAAGTGGGGTTTTGGACATAAAATAAAAGAATTACTTATTCTAAAGGGTCAAGAGGCCAAAACCCTAGATCTAGAGGTTTCCTAAGTGATCCAAGGAAAAGGATAAATGGAGGAGGCCTAAGTTGAGGTCTCATCACATTGTGTGCAAAAGATATGTAAGTTCTCTTGTGCTAAGAGTGCCTTAGGAGGGCTGAGTTTTTCTCATGAGGCTGAGATCATCCTTGGAGAAGGCCACAACTCCTAGATCAACAGGAGGATCGAGGGTTTGAGGGTTGGGATGAGGGCCAAGGTTGTTTAGGGCATGATCTAGGCCAAGAAGTAGATTTTCCCGAGTTGTTGAAGGAGGTCGAGATAGAATTGTTCTAAGAAGGTCGTCAAGGGAGCAAGGGTACCAAAGGCTGAAGAGAAAGGTCGAGGGTTTAAGGGCTTCTAAGGCCAACATGAAAGTTTGGCCCATGTTCTTGTTGTAGTAACTATGAACAAAAGTATGAAGAAGGGCCAAGGGAAGAGCCTAAACACATGGCAACCTTACTCTTATGGAAGATGTAGCCCAAGAGGAGAGTTGAGATCCTCAAGGAGAATCCACAGTTAGGAGAAAGATGATGTATGGTTTGTTTTCTAGTTTCGGGAGAACAATCCTCCCGTAGAAAAGTAGGTTGAGCTACCTATTGTTGGACGTGGAGGATATGGTTCATTGAATAAAGGAAGGCCCAATTATCGAGTTCATAATTCGTTTTTCCCACATGGTTGTGTCTTGCTTAAGGAGGGCCGAAATTTTGCTTGAGCCCTAGGAGGAGGTCAAAAGGCCTCAGGTCTGCTACAACCATTATTCTACTCTAAAAAATGGGGGGGTTGAAGCCCTAGAAATAGGTAGGAGGCCTCAGATCTGGTATAGTTAGAGAAATAGGCTATTATTGCTTTATGTTGTGCATAAAAAGGAAGTTGCATGCAGATAAGAGGGCCGCGAGGAGAATGGTAGGAGGTCATGAGGCCTTAAGTTGATAAATAGGCAGGACCAAGGGGTAACGAAGGTCAACCATGCCATTAAGGAGGTCACCCAAGTGAATAAAAGGAGGTTGCAAGTAGTGAAGAGTTTTGAGGTAGGCCACAAGCCTAAAAGGAGGGTCGAGAGGCTCAAAGCCCTAGGAGTAGAGGCATAGAAGTTTAGCTTTGTGTCTATGTGTGTGAATGAGTCTTAGTTCTATGTAGAGGCTAGCAAGGCATAAAAGGAGGGTTGTTGTTCAAGAAAGTAGGTGGATTGCAAAGGTGAAATTCTAAAGTCTATTCAAGAAAGGATATTTGAACAACAAGGATAAAATCTAGTTATGCAGTGAGTTTGAAGGATAAAACTTCTTGTGAGTAACTAAAGTATTTGAAGATTGGAAATACAAGTAGTCTGAAGGATTTGATCACTGTGGGCAACTAGTATGAAAAGACATTAAAGGAGCAATTTATCTGTAAGAGTTGGTGGAAAAGGACCTGCTAAGTGTCAAGGAAAATGTGTACTGAAAGGGCTGAAGGAGAAGGGATTCTCCAACAAGTAATTCAAATATGTTCTTGTATTCTCACTGGGTAGATTATATATCTAAAGTAGTAGGTCACAAGCCCTATATCGTATACTAGTTATACTAGTGATCCAAGGCCATGATGTCTTTTATGGGAGCCCCATGATTATTTTATTGATGGATAAATAAAATAATTGAGCTTTGGCTCAAATCACTATCTACTAAATTGATATCACTACTGAAAATTTCCATTGTGCAAAGTGCTAGAAAGTTGTTGGTTCCTTGTGTGTTTGTGTGTGTGAGATTATCCTCAAACCATATCTAGGGCCTAAGGGAAATCCTGTAATGACCGCCACTGAGTGCTTGCCTTTTTGTTGAGAACCACCTAGTGAGTTGGAGTTGAGGACAAAGTTGACTGAAAATTGTGTGGCGAACACACAACACTGAGTGCTTGCTTCAACTGATAAACCTCTCAGTGAAAAAGCAAAGAAGAAGTTATAGAGATAAGTATGAATAATCATTTTAAATAAATTTTGTTAAGATTATGCTTTAATTTGGTTTAAAGTTTTGATTTGTAATGAATTGAGTGTTTTAATATGATTATGTTATGTTCTAAATTGATTTAAAACTTTATGATTATCTCTCATGACATATGTGTATGTGGTGTAGGAGAATTAGTGAAATCCCTAACTCATGTATATGAGGTTGATTGTAAGGTAAACAACATCAATTTAATGACATCAGAGTGTGTAGTAGCATAATGGAGCTAAAGATGTTAGAAACTAGGCCATTGTGGTGACATTGGAACCTTGTGATGTGCATTGATTGCGATGAAGTGCGCCATGACACATTTTGTGTTATTTAAGCAAGAGAGAGGGATGCCTTGGCTAAGATAATTCTTCCTATGTGAGGAAGTATTGCCATGGGATGGATCACCCAACGGACTTAGGAAAAAAAGAATGAGATGCTTGAACTTGGAAGGTGTTGAGCCCAAACTTGCATCTTTCCTACACCTTTTTCTAGCTTATTTCTATTCATCTGAACCTCCTAAACCATCAATATCATTGCATATTAGTTATAAAAGAGCATTTAAAGTGGTTTCTTGACTATGTCTTTGTGTTTCTGTTTGAACTAGATTTTTGCTTATGAGCTGCAGAATCTTGTCACTTTCCGTAGCCAGCTCAACTTTCCACAACCATTTTGTTAAGGTCTATATTACAGGTGTCTTCAGGCGAATCGAGCCACATGGGCAAGTTGAAAATGACGTGGACATGGACCAAGTCCTATTGGCTCAGTCGAATTCATCAAAAGAGGCCATAGTTAAAGGTAGTCAAGCGGTGGTAAACCTAAGAGTCCTACAGTGACAAAACTCTGTTTTTCACCATGTGAAGACTTGCGTGGCTGTTCCTAAATCTTAGAGGACATACCAACACCTGTGGACTACTCCATAAGCCGAACCCAACAACCACCCTCCAAAGATTTAATCTTCATGGCAGCCATAATGCTAGATTCCTGGACGTGGTTATTCACGTGTCTCCTATCAGGCGCATATTGTAGGAAAGTAGTTATGTCATCCTCTGTTATAAATAATGTGTTCTCATACACATATTAGTTAGCTTTTGTAATGTAATTTTGACTGTTAACGAGCCCACTGTGCCGTGACTTTATTTCTATGTTATGACTACATTTTGAATACATGAGAAGACTCTGTTTATAAGCTCAATTCGTGGTTGATAGTTGACTGCCCGAGGTTGTGCAGAGGGCCCCTGCACATGCCGAGGTTTTGTTTATTGCTGTATAGTTTCATGCTTTATTTCTTTACGTTCCTTATGCCATAATCATTCACGTGTATATATTGCATTGCTTATGGTATTCACATTTTATTTATGTCCATAATTTTTCATGCTTTATACTGTTGTTAATTGATCAGTGTCTTTGTTCCAGATTACAGTAGGCAGCCCGGGCATTTGCACATAGTTTTCCAATGACTAATGACATGGAATCAGTCTTGTCCTTCTGCTGATTTATTTTTCTTAGTTTTTAATTCAAGCGCTGTCTTATTTATTTCAATTTTGTACATTTGCTTTATTAGTTAGATTAGATATTAAATTACTCATGTCATTATTAGTTACCTTCGAAAGCCATAGCGAGACTAATGGTGAGGGATTGAAGGATGAGTGTGTAGTTTGATATTAGTTTATTTTTCTGCAAGTTAGATATTAAATTTCTCATGTCATTATCAGTTACCTCCGAAAGCCATAGCGATACTAATGGTGAGGGATTGAAGGATGAGTGTGTAGTTTGATATTAATTTATTTTTCTATAAGTTAGATATTAAATTACTCATGTCATTATCAGTTACCTCCGAAAGCCATAGCGAGACTAATGGTGAGGGATTGAAGTATGAGTGTGTAATTTGATATTAGTTTATTTTCCTGCAAATTAGATATCAGATTGCTCAAGTTGTTTATGATTACCTCCGAAAGCCATAACGAGACTAATGGTGAGGGGTCAGAATATGAGTTGATGTAATTTGATTTTAGATTTACTTTGCTTGCAATTCTTGGATTTCTTTGAGCACAGTTTCTTTTGTATTTAGACATCAGCAAGGATAATGGGTTTCATGGTCAATAGTTCACAGTTTGTTTGACTAGTATAGTGGCACATTTTTCATTTTCTTTTAGGAATTAATTTTGTCATTGCATGTTTTAAACCCCTTTTGAAGTTTGAAGTTTGGGAAATCATTATAAAGGACATCATTGCCTTGAACATTTATATCCAGACTTGTCTTTTAGAATTTCCATCTCACATTAGGAAATCAAAGAAGATAAAAGCCCCCAAAACATAAAAATAAAAAACGACAAAAGTAAGAAAGAGGTTATCTTGCACATATAGTGTGCCGCACTTCGTCAGCTTACGAATGCTGGATTGACAATTAAATGCAACAATTTAGGACACACTAAATTGACCAAACATTTTGGCACCGTTGCCGGGGAAGTGTAACTAGGTAGCCAATTTCTTAAAAAAAAAAACAATAAAAAGAAGGGAAAAATTGATAACTTCTTGAAGTATGCTCTCCTCTTGCACCTAGTGTGACCTGGAGGATCATAAAAGAGAGTTATTGGTTCAATAATTTCTTAAGTATGCTCTCTTCTTCTACCTAGTGTGACCTGGAAGATCAGAAAGAGAATTATTAGCCCAACTTAAAAATAAAACAAATGACATGCATAGAGAAAGAGATTCTAGGGGAAGGTTTATAGCTAGAGCCAAGAGTTCGAATTTCACAACTCCATCTTCTTCAAGGCATAGACAAGATTCACCACCATCTACCCCTAGCCTTAAGATTCCTGGAATTCAAGGAGCAACTGAATTAGAGGATTCTCCTACACCATCTACAAAATCTCATTTAGAAGAAGACCCTTTCTTTACTTCTACAGGAGAGCATATTGTAATTAAAGAAGTAGAATAACCTGAAGAAGAAAAGGAAGAAACTCCCTCTCATCCTCCCTTGATAGAAGAACCATAGGACTCTGAAGAAACTATCATGACAGAGGAAGTAGTAGATGGATTCAGAGGTAGAGGCAGAGGTAGAGGAGGAGGAAATAATGGAGGCAACAATGGTGGAGGTGGAGGTAATAATGGAAGAAGTAGGGAAGGAGACGACTCGTTTGGATTCCCTATAGTTGACGAGGAAACTCATACAACGATGAAAAACATCTCACCATCTGTCCTCCCCAACTTTTATGGATTGCGAAGTGAGGATCCTGAAACATTTCTATTTGAGTTTGAAGTTGTATGCCAAACCTATGACTATATGGAAGAATCTAAAAAACTCAAACTGTTTCCTTCAACATTGAAGGGAGCCGCTTTGAAATCGTTCATGGGATTAGTCACCCAATCTATTAGGACTTGGAATGATATGAAACAAACATTTTTGGATAGATACCTGGACTATGCATGCCCACCAATCACAAGGATGAGGTATTCAAAATGGTGCAAAAAGAAGATGAAAATTTGGAGGATTTACTTGAAAGATTTCAATACAACTTAAAAAGAGAAAAGATGAGAAACTTAGATGAGGAAAATTTGAAAGCCCATCTATTAAAAGCCATCAGAGATGAATGGATAGATATTTTAAACATGATGGGGAAGGGAGACATTTCTCAACTTCCACTTCATGACATAGCGTAACTGTGTGTCCATCTCTCAAGGGGAAAATCTGAAATAGGAAAAGGGCCTAGAGATCCTTCTCTTATCAGGGCAAACAAATCTGCAACTAGATTAGTAAGTAGGGAAGAAATTGGAAATATGCTTGATGAATTCAAAACTGATATCTTATGGAGCCTTAGTGAACAACTAGACACCCTTAAAATTCAAAACAAGCAGAAAGCAAAAATTGATGCTCTATCCATCTTTTGTCCGAAATGTAGGAAGAAACATGCTCTAAGGGAATGCTCCTTGGATGCAAAAGTTGTAGAAACATGTATGATTTGATCAGAGAATCATGAGACCAAGGATTGTCCTTCAATTCCTGGACTCAAAGCTGTCTTTCAAGAAGATCCAAATTCAGTAGAATCTCTTTGTTTCGTTGCAAGAAGACCTTGGCAGGGGCAACAAACTCAAGGGTTCAACAACCCTATGAATTTTTAACCCCCACCAAATTGGAATCCTTGGCAACAACCTTGGCCCCAACCTCAAAATCCATATCAATCATGGGTACAAGGTATGCAAAATCCTTATGGGATATTTGCTCAATTTATCAATTTCCTCCATATTTTCAACAAACTCCACAACTTCCAAATCAAAGTCCACAACTTTCATTACCATTTCCTCAACAAAAACCTCCTCAACAAAATCCAAATCCTCAACTCATGCTCCCCTTTCAACAGAAGACAAATCAACTTCCAGCTTAGCCATTGCCAAATCCTAACAATAAAAATCCTCAGAATACTTACATGATAGAAGGACAACAATTTCCTACCTATATGATTGTTCCTCTCAATGATGTACAACTTAGGTCTGGTAAAGTTTTAGAAAAACCTTCTATAGATGTTCAAGAGCAAGACACCTCTAAGGAGGGCTCCCTTAAAGTCAATAAAGGTTCTGAGGAAGCATCTCTTCAAAACTCAAACATTCAAAAAGAGAAATAAAAGTTAACCCCCACAACTCCTATAGTTGAGCAACCTGCATCTTCATCCACACCTCCTTTCCCTGAAAGATTACAAATTGATAAAGGGGTGGAAAAACAAATCTTGTTGCCTAACTATGATTTTATAGATGAATAAAAAAGTATCTATCAAGATTCCCTTGCTACAAGCCATTAGAGAGATTCCTATTCTAGCAAAAACAATAAAGGAGTTGAGTCTCAAAATACCAAGAAGGAAACCAAGAGATACAAGAAGAATCTACCTGGTAGGGAAAAATGCAGATATCAGGATGGGAAAAATTACCATGCAAAAGTATGTAGATCTAGGTAGTCCAATTGTCAAGACACATATAATTGGGATAGAAATTCCAAATACATTGATTGACTTAGGGGCCGACATCAACATTATGAGTAGACAGACTATGGAACAGCTGAAACTTCATAATCTCCTCTTTACACCTACTGTACTGCAACTTGCAGATCGATCAATTATCAAACCAGATGGTGTATTAGAAGATATTTCAGTCTCCTTGGATTCTTGGGAGTATCCAGTAGATTTTATGATTTTGACCCCCAAGAGTAATCTAAGAGGGCACCCACTTATCTTAGGAAGACCTTGGCTAGCCACCGTTGATGCTTTCATTAGTTGTAGATCTGGGGATATGTACATTTCTAATGGAAATTCGACAAAGAAATTGAATTTTTATCCTCCAGCAAAAGCAATCACAGAAGTAGGAGATAATGAATGGGTCGATGATGAGGACATTGTACAACCTGTCTTTACCATTTCTAAAATCAGTGAGGATAGTCAAATTCTGAACACATTAGAAAATTTTGAGATTTCTTCAGAATATGACCCCACACAATTTCAGTTGGAATCTGACATTGAATATTTATCATCAAGACAAATGTCTCTTTACTCTATGGAAGAGTTTGGTAGTTCTGCCATTGAGATTTTTC
>APFE031609923.1:0-11564 GCA_000404065.3 Pinus taeda | reverse complement strand
TTAACACCTATTGTAAATCTAATGGAATTCAACAATAGTTCACAGTGCCACATACCCCTCAGCAAAATGGTGTTGCTGAGTGATGGAATAGAACCTTGGTGGAATCTGCTCATAGTATGCTGCAAGGTAAGAACATTTCTAATGGTTTCTGGGCAGAAGCCATTAACACTGCTGTTTATCTGAAGAATCGATGTCCCACTAAGCAATTAGTTTTTCAAACTCCTTTTGAGGTTCTTCATGGTTATAAACCTGATGTGAGTCATTTCAAAGTCTTTGGATGTACTGCTTTTGCTCATATTCCTAAGGCTAACGGAAGAAAACTTGATGCCAAGTCTATCAAGTGTGTTTTCATTGGATATTGTACGGATCAAAAAGCCTATAAATTGTTTGATCCAAGTTCCCATAAAATATTTGCAAGTCGTGATGTATTGTTTCATGAACAGACTGATAAAAGTAATACAAAGAATGATACATGGCATATTTCTAATGATGCACATATCAAACTTGATACTTTGATTAAGCAGGAACAGGAACAGGTATAGGTACAGGATCAGGATGATAGCAGCAGTATGAGCACATCTAGCAGCAGTGAGTCATCACAAGGGGGTGATTCACCTCAAAGCCGACGAGTCATGGATGGAACACCCATAGGCATTGAAGCACCAAGAAGGTCGACCCGACAGACTCGGCTTCCTGCAAGGTATAGAGACTATTCCTTAATGTCTAATATAATGAATGTTGAAGAACCAATTGATTATGAGCAGGCTAAACAACATGAACCATGGATTAATGCTATGAATGATGAGTATGCTTCTATTATGAAAAATCAAACATGGGAATTAGTGGAACTTCCTGAAAATAAAGTTCCAATTGGAAGCAAATGGTTGTACAAAACGAAATTTAAAGCAGATGGTACAATTGATAAATTTAAGGCAAGATTAGTAGCAAAAGGATATGCTCAAAAGGAGGGAATTGATTATGAAGACACTTTTGCACCAGTAGCTAAGTTGAATACAATTAGATTACTGATTGCCTTAGCCACAAAACACCATTGGAATATACATCAATTGGATGTCAAATCTGCTTTTCTAAATGGTGATTTAAAGGAAGAAGTTTATTTGGTTCAACCTGAAGGGTTTGTCAAACAGGGACAGGAGCATCTGGTTTGCAGGTTAAAAAAGGCATTGTATGGTTTGAAACAGGCACCAAGATCATGGTATGTAAAGATTGATACCTTCTTTCTTCAGAATGGGTTTGTGAAAAGCAAAAATGATCCTAACTTGTAGGTTAAGAAAGATGAAAAAGGAAATGTTGCTTTAATATCTTTGTATGTGGATGATCTCATTATAACAGGCAGTGCTCACAAGTTAATTGAAGAAATTAAAGTTCAGTTGTCACAGGATTTTGAAATGAAAGATTTGGGTGAAATGCATTACTGCTTAGGAATTGAGGTATGGAGAGAACCTGGTAAAACTTTGATCACCCAAAGCAAATATACAAAGGAGATTCTTAAAAATTTCAATATGACAGATTGCAAAGCTATGTCAACTCCCTTAGAACAGAATGCAAAGTTGTACAAAGAAGATGGATCGAAAGAGGCAGATGGAACATTATATCGTCATTTAGTGGGAAGTTTGAACTATCTCACCACTACCAGACCAGACGTTGCATACTCAGTCAGTATCCTTAGTCAATTCATGGCTAAGCCTTCAGGAAATCACTGGAATGCTGCAAAGAAAGTTCTCCGATACTTAAAGGGAACAGTAAATCTTGGTATTATGTATACTAATGAATCTGATGTTGTACTGACAGGTTTTTCTGATTCAGATTGGGCAGGAAATCCAGATGATAGACGATCTACCTCTGGCTATGCATTTCATATTAGATAAGGGGTTGTAGCTTGGAGTAGTAAGAAACAGCCAACTGTTTCTTTATCATCAACAGAATCAGAGCACAAAGCTTTGACCAATGCCACCTGTGAAGCTATTTGGTTGCGGAGAATTCTTGCAGATCTTGAAGAAGCGCAAATTGGTGCAACATGTATCAATTGTGATAATCAGAGTGCTATCAAATTAGCACATAATCCAATTTACCATGCTAGAACAAAACATGTTGAGTTACAGTACCACTTTATACGTGAGAAAATTGAGTCAAATGAAATTGGATTGATATTTTGTAACACCAAGGATAATGTGGCTGATATATTTACCAAGCCCCTTGGTAAAATCAAATTTGAAGTTTTTAGAAGTCAGTTAGGTGTTGTAGAAAATCCATTTCTCCATTAAGGGAGGATGTGAGAATAATGCAGAAATAGAATTAGTTATGAGCAGTTGAACATAATTAGTTGTGAGCAGTTGAGCAGAATTAGTTGTGAGTGGTTAGGAATTGGTTGCATGAGTTTCCTATATAAGTGTGATGTAATTGAGCAAATAATTAATGAAGATTGTGTGAGCTTTGTTGTTTCTGCCTGTGTATTTGTTTTTAATTGAAGGAATATTATTCCTTTTGGATTGCACAGTTGGACCTGAGGTTACAGTGAGTGTGATGAGGCCAATTCACACATGTGATATCATTGGACCCCAATCAAAACTACACAAGGAAATAGGAGGCTTGGAGGGCTTGAGGAAGATATATTCTATGTCTATTGAGTCTGTGAGTTGTATTGTTTGATTACAGAGAGAGCAGGATAGCTTGAGAGTTGATTCTTTTTGTAACGTGAACAAGATTTCCACTTGTATGATAATACAGAGTTGGGGTTTTAAGCTGGTGTTTTCCCCAATGATATATCTTCTATGTTATGGTTGATTACTTCTCATTCTCAGTTATATTTGTTCATGCTTGATGATGCTCATATCTATTTAAGCTTCCGCAAAGTTTATGGTAGAAGTAGATATAGTATTATGCTTTAGGACATTGCATATATCCAGAGATCTACAGTGAAATTTCCATAGGTACTGGCTACTATGTAGCCCTTGTTACATAATATCATACCAAAATCGTAGTTATTTCCATAAGAGAATCCTACCAAACCGACGCAGTGTCAATATATTGCCTCTCTACCATTTTGATAGCATTGGCTAAGGAGATTTGTATAAGATGAACCAATTATTGTTTTAAAATTAAATTATTATCCTTAAAATTATAATATTTTATTTTTTATTATAAATTAATTTTTTTTATTTTTTAAAATTTCTTTTTTAATTATTATTGTTATTTTAATGAATTAATTGCCTCTTGCTCTCAACTTAGTCCGGGAAGAGATCTATGTCAGTCAATATTATTACTTTTAAACATTTTAATTCATTAAATTAAAAAAAATAAGAAAAATTAAATAAAATAATATTAATAATTATAGTAAAACATTTGAAATCTATCAAATTATATAAAAAACAAATAAATAAAAATATATTAAATAATTATAAATTATAAGCTATAATATTAATTAAACTAATTAAAAAGTGTAGATGGATTAAAATATGTTTTTAAGTACAGATTAACTGATCTGAAAAGTATAGCGCGTTAGTGCAGTTACTGAATGTAAAGAATTAGTATACTGCATGCTAAACCAGTAGCAACTCATAAGTTAATCATTTCCAAAGTAGTAAGATTACGAGTTCAGTTCTGGACAATCTACATTTTCAGGGTTAAGCTACATGGTTCAACCATTGGGAAGTGACAAATAGACTTTCCTAACACATTATAAATACTTTTTGATTAATCAAAAAATAATAAATATTTCATAAAACAACTATCTCTAAGTTCCATTTTAACCATATATAAAAATTATAATATAATATTTAAATTTAAATTTTGAATTGATAATTCTCATTAATTTACTAAGCTTTACTATGCAAAAGTTGTTAATTTCAACCAATTTACCCACCTTTATCAAAGAAACAAACCATGATGAAAATGAACCTAGGCCACTTTCTACAACTAATATCCACTATTCCTCCGTTTCTCTATCCCACAATCTTGCCTTCTTATAACTCAACATTTTCTCGACCTTGAATGCTGGTGGACTTTCTATGATTGGGAAATATACCTACTTTGTCGTTTCCATATTCGATTGGGAAATATACTTACTTTGTCGTTTCCATATTTCTCTTCAACCACAACTCTGTGATGATGAAATCAAACACGTTATTTAAACAAGAGAGCCACTACCGTGGCGGTAGTCCCTGCCGGGGTCTGCCACAACAACAATACGAACGCTCTCTGCAACATGCCAAATTCAATGTGTAATTTGTTACAAAAATTCAAGGGTCTGCCATAACAATAATACAAATGCTCTCTGCAACATGCCAAATTCAATGTGTAATTTGTTACAAAAATTCAGGTTAGGGCTTGAAAATTTCCTTAGGGAACCATGAATAGGGTATGAATACGGTACATTAGATTTACTCAAGTTACCTTTTGATGCACAGGATTGACATCTGATAATTGATTGTTTAAACCAAGAGTGAGAGATATTCTTGAGTTACCATTTAAGAATATGTTGAAATAAGGACAACCTTGCTGCTGTCCACAGATACCAGATCTAATTTATGATAAAATTATGCAGAAAATGCAGGATTGGAGAAATGAAAAGCAATCCAAGAGTACCAAAGTGCAGTTAGAACAAATACTTTGGTTGTATAACTTATTGTAAGGAAGCCATAAAATGAGAATAAGAAAGACAGGGAGAAAAGAAGCGTAGAAGCAGCAGTTTCAGAACAAGCCAGCCGTTGTTTAATAATACCAAATGCAATACAAACCTCTGCAGTGCCTCGAGGGCAATGTACGGAGCCAGAAATTAATAACGCACACTGTCCATTGATTAGCAAAGCTCTCATCATAGCTAGTTATCAGTAGATTTTGTATAGCACTATGCCATAATTCCATCTTCAAACAATATAAATTCATTTTAAAGTTCATATAGTTTGGTAGTATTTATAAAGTTTACCTGGTATGCTAACATATTTCTTCTGAGTAGTTTGCAGTACTTAATTTAATAGAGGAAAGTGCCATCACAATATTTGTACATGGAACAGTTTTGCTGCAGGCGCGTTTTATTGCTTGCGGTGTTGCTGATGTGTCGTTGATACCTTTGTAGGTGATGTTGTTGACATACACAGACGAACTCTATATACACCACAACAACGTTGAGATTTAAAGATCACCAGAAAATTTTGAAGTGAAATGATGATAGAAGAAATAAAGAAAAATTAAATGTACCCATAAATACCACTTACCTGATTTCTGCATGCCTGTGCATGGACACAGTAATACTGGTCAATGATGATGGGATTGGAGACATTGTTCATTATCACATTTTCATAACTGATATTTTGGGCATATCCAGAACCCCCTGTAACAACAAAATTACATCTTGAGATTGCATGGATGATCAACGTGTCTACCTCTTGGTTTGACTGCAAATCAAGTTTTACTAAAAAAATTAGATATTATGTGTATACTATACTTAAATGAACAATCATATAAAAGAGTCTAGCATATTGTAGATATGGAGTACTTGGAAAAATGAATAAGACTTCAATACAATACCTTGTTTGCACCCTCTTTTGCAAACATCTTCTACCTGCACGCCCACTGAGAAGACTAATTCATATCACTGTTTTCGTCATCATCAAGCATGGCATGAGCCATGGCATGAGCAATCTGGCTGGCCAAACCAGCCATGTACTCATGTTAAATCTAAATTAAGTCATTATTTTTAAATCTATGAAATCAAAAAATAAAGCAAAATTTCGGGTTCACCACTGGATATTACAAGGTTTAACCCTGAATCCGGGAATACGCCAGATGACTGGGAAACCACATTTACGGGGCGGTTGGGGGAGGGCTTACCTAACTCAAGGTCTATTACAGACAAGGGGACGCTACTCGACATGCGATTAATCGTTGATGAATTCTTATTTCTTTCTCCTATTCTATCATATCTGCCTTGTGTATCATCCACTTTTCACTGTGTAGGGCATCTTCTTGCTTATGGATCTTCTTGTTGTTATACTGCAAATTCTGGATTATGTATGTTCATTTAACAATGTTTATTACCTTTAATCTTTGTTCAATAGATTCATACATTCCAGTCCTGTTAAGTTTAATTTTTTTACATTCCAGCCCTGTTAAGTTTAATTTTTTTTCCAGTTTCAAGTCAACTAAACTGAAATATTTCATTTCTATAAATTCTACTTTTGAAGTAAAAAATACTTTACATTAATTAAAAGAAATATTAAAATATTTAACTTATAGTTTTATTGATTTGTTATGTTGGTTTGTTTTTACATGTTTTTAAATTATATCTATTTACATGAAACAAAATAGCCTCAGATAGCATACCTGCCGAAATAGCCGAAATTATTTGGAAATGATTTTTGTATTTGTCGAAGTACAATGCTGAAAACATAAGCAGAGTAATTTTTTTATTTTTTAATGTTGAAATCATAAGCCGAGTTTTATTTTACTTTTTAATAAATAGATATGTGTCTATTGCTTGGAATGCAGTAACCTTCCATAATTAAAGCAGTGGCCATTTCTCGGAAAGCATTAACTTTCTATTATAAAATCAAATCAGTGGCTGGATGACAATGAAACCGAAAGCCTAAATAGATCAATGATGAGAAATTGAAATTGTGCATTGCTCGCTTTTTACTCATATAATTGTCAGTGAAATTCTAGGATCCACTCACATTAGTGAAATTCGAGGATCCGTGGACAACTAGTGATAATAATATTCCGGACCAATTAAGAAAAGTTATATCAAAAGTCTGTCATGATTATATTTTCCCGTCTATAAATTTAGATTTAGAAATCCAAGTTAATTAAAGGCTGACTCCTCTCATTTTACTTTCTGTGTTTCTTTTACATTCCATATCAGTTACTAGTTTCTGTGTTTCTTTCAGATTTCACATTAGTCACTAGTTTTTGTGTTTCTTTCAGATTTCACATTAGTCACTAAATTTGTTTTTCATATCAGTCACTGAATTTGTAATTCATTCTAAAATACACTATATAAGATGCTGAAGTTTCCGCCGCAGGAAATAAGATGGTTGTTGTTGTGTTGGAGAGCCCAATTTAGGCACGAACGTTATCATTAATTTTTAATTATAAAAATGTTTTAAGTCGACATTATTTTTTAATTCTAGAATTTATTGAATGCACACGGGCATCAACATTAAAACATATCCATTATATTAAAAGATCGACACATCAAGATTCATGCAAAGCACCATTGAAACAGGTAGACATCTATACATACCATTGTTAGCTTGGGTCAAACATTATGAAAGAGAAACATAAAGAATCAAATCATTTTTTGTGCCGTAAGTGCTGCATCATCGGCCATAGCAACTACATAAAATTAAAACATCCAGAGTTTCCAAGCATTGGGAAGCGAGGGTAAGAGCCATAAATACCCTGAAACCAGAAAGGATAATCGTATAACAATAACCAAAAGAAGTCAGTCAAGCTAAAGCAGAAGAGCATGGCCATGGCCTCGGCCTCAGTAGCAGCCCCTTTCGAGAAAGAATTCCGAGTTCCAGACAAAGCGATTGGAATTGTTATAGGCAAGGGCGGCAGCTCTGCGACGGATGCCCGGCATCTCCTTTGTAAGAGTGACTTCTAATGGAAGAGTTAAAATACGCGCCAATTCAGAAGAACCTCTGCAGACTGTTGCATCCTACATTGAAGAATTTGTAAGATTTCTCTTATTAATAAATATAAATCAATTTACCATTAATGAAACATACATGCTACAAATAGAAACAAACTAACAAATTTCCTTTTAGAGATATATATTCAAAACAAAATTGATTTCGTTTAAAAAAAATCTGAGTTCTGGAATATAACATATATTACTGTAATGGAATAAACGCACACAAGGGTCACAAAGGAAATGATAGTACCAGAATAAGTTATATACTAGATTATGAGTAGAAAATAGACAGAGTCGACAACTAAGCTCTAGCATTACTAGAATCTCATTTTCAATTGATGTCAGATACAAGCGAGAGTCATAAACATAGTCTACTAACACAACGAAGCAAATAATGCCATTAGGCCAGCTTGTGACCTGGCTAGAGATGGAAAGAAGGAACAGTTCAATCATCATCTTATAATACAAAATATTTATAAAAATTAAAAGAGATCGACAACGTGAACCTAGCAAATATCTCGCATGTAATTTCTAGCTAGACATTGACAGAACATACGCAATTATAAAACCCGTGACATGACTCAAAGTCTTCCATAGATAAGGAAGAAAAAAAAATTGAAACATAATTATAATATGAAGGCATAATTTTGCTTCGTTTAGAATCGTTTCCAACAGAAAACGTTGGGGACATTAAACAGTCAGGAAACTGAATAATTTCGAAGACAATTCAGATGATATTCCACTCCAAATGAGATGTAGGTGTGTAGAAACAATGCTCTCCATTACTAGAGAAGGAGTCGACCTAAATCACCACAAGCAGGTGAGAGACAACCATTAGGAGCACCAAAACCATGACAATGAGTTGTAAAGCGAAACCCCGAGCATAGGGGAGATATCTACATGTGGATGCGCAAAGGAAACTGATTAATATAAGGATAAGAATATCTAATCGATTTGTAACTGCAGAACAAAGAAAAAACAGTACACGGGCTAAGGTATACCTGCCAAAGGAAGAGAGGTTGTACGCGTGCTTGGAATCCTGCCATAACCATAAAATCTAATAACAATAAAATCTAATAAATAACAACGATGAAGGAAAGGAGGACCTAAATACAAGAAATACATGCAGCAAAGATTTGAGAGGTAGAAGCTATGTGAGAAAGAAAATATGAAACAAAGGATTTTCGTCAAACACGTAAAGATTCGGGTAATACAATTACAGTACAGTGGACAACCCCCAGAAGTTTCCTAGTTGACATCCACCAGAGCAAGAAATTGAAGCCGTGGCCTTCCACCAGAAAATCCTGCGGGAAAAGAGACAAAATATGTGCATAGTCAATAAAATGATTGAAACTAAATGCAACAGGGGACTAGATAGGTAAGGCATAATAGAAATATCATGAAACTGTACCACAAAATATCACTTTGAAAACCGAAGGAAATAATGGGAATACACTCAAAACAACGACACACTATACTTCTGCAGTGATTGCATTCATTAAAGGGAGAGCGTATATAAATTTTAGTAACCTTTGAAGTTTATACATAGTGAAATACTACAATTTGTTGTAACCCAATACCTTGCCTGGACTGTCCACAGCGCGTCAGTGGATGTCAAACTGGCCCATACCAACACGTCAAGGTCGTTGAAGGCTGTGGTAGCCCATAAATCTCCCTCGGGGAAATAAAACAGTTCTGGAGGGTCGTTCGGTGCGAAGAAACAACGACAAATGTGGCTAATTGAGTCATCCCATGGAGGGGAGGAGTGCAAATGACAGATCAATAGGTAGCTAGCTAAAGCATGGCCAGAAAGAAGGTTCTGCTTCTGCTTACGCAATCCGCTACTTTCCATCAACAGGGTTTGCTTCGAGGAGTCTAAAAATGTCTCCAACTTACATTTCTAAACAGGATCGCCAATCTCGCAAGTCCTTTTTCTGTCTCAAATCAGGAGCAGAAGTACCCTGGTAGGATTCGAAATGTCGATCTGATATTGATAACCTATCGGCTGATTTCTCCGATAAAACCTTCGTTACGTAAATGCATTTCCAAGCAAGTATATTAGAGACCAGTGGTAAAGTGTCAGGCTCCATGGCGTGTCAAAGAGCCATCATGCACATGGCAGAAGGCTAACATGCAAGAGTTTTTCTCTACCGTGCGACACGATTTAACATGAAATTTTGGTCACTATCCTAAGTTTCATCAAAATATGCATATTTTAAATTTCAAACAGATTATCTTAAGTTTCATGAAAATCATGCAATCTCCCCGGTTTGAAGGTTTGGATAAAAGTTTGTCTGCAAGTGTATAATCAATCGGTCCGGCAATATGACCTCGAACACAAAACTTTGGATAAAACAAAAGAAACCACGACATGTTTATTTAAAATATTGGTTAAATGATTTGGTATGCCCAAATTAATATGAAATTACATCGATATCGATTGCTATAGTCCCATGCTGAGGCAAGGACTAATAAGACGCTGTATGCGCGAAAAATTTGTTGCATTAATTTAAGTTACTGAGTTTAAGACAAATAGATCACCCAAGGCATATTGTGCACTCACTTAATAAATATCATGTAACTTTCAATCCCACTAGTAAAACACTTGTGTTAGGTCGTTAATAAGGACCACATGTTCCAGCACACATGATAATAATTGGGAATTATTATCGGATAAGATATATGAATAACAAACTTAATAATATTGTGTGGTTGTATCCATAATTATATAATTTTAAATAAAAATGGTAAAAAGATTTTGAAAATAATAAATATATTATTATTCGAAAATATTGAAGTGGAAAATTATTTATATTATAGACTTGTAGGTTTTACTTTATTTTTTTATTTTTATTATTTACGTTATTTGTTTTTGTTTTAGTTATAAAAGTTTTATTAATTAAATTAATTCTTTTTATTTAGGGTTTGTTCATAACTATGTTCTAAGTTATAATTTGTTAAATTTAAAATTAAGTTTTATATATAAAATATTTTGAGAGTAGGCATAGTGTAAATCTGTCTTTAAAACATTTAAAACTTTAATACTTAGTTAATATTTTTCAATACTTAGCTATTCAAAATAATGCAAGAATACTGACATTTAACAAAGTAAAGGGATGACATTGTAAAAGTACATGGGTGGCACCCAATGCGGATGCCTTAATTATTAATATAAAAATTGTTACAAGAATACAAGAAGAAAGTTGTACCACTATCTATGACTTATTTTGTAAATGTACAATACCTAACTACCGATTGCCACAATACTTGCACATTCTAACTCTTGAAGCATCCATGGAACAACCTCCTATAGTTCTCTTTCCTCACTAATAGCTCAATCTAAGTCCGGCCTTGCCATGTCTTAAGTCTTAAACACTTGCCAAGTTGTCGAATTACATTGTATAGAGTCTCTTAGACTTTGCCAACATTTGTGTTGTTCATTATATTAAAATCCATACTTAGCACCTCAATACTCCATATCCACTTGATGAATGATGACTCTATTGTAAATTAGTTCCCTTGCACTTACTTGGATCCTCTTTATAGGTGGAATATGCCTTGTTTTTCCTTCTTTTGAGGTGTCTTTCATTGTGCCAAAGGTTGAAGTGGATTAAAACATTCAATAAATTCCACGAACATCCACTAAATTAGTCTGCATTGAATCATGTATTGCTATCCAACATTTCCCACTCTCATGCATCCAACAACTCCAACAATCCCACTTAAGCAATGTCGAAAGGATTCATACTATTCGAATGAACCTTCCACCCTCTTCATTTTTACTCTAATATCTTGAATTCCTTGCTTGCTCAAGCAATCATCCACTACTTTGACCACTACTATCACTATCAAGTCCATTATGTATTCAAGCCTAGCAAACTTCTCTTCCTACACCATCATTAAACCA
>APFE031609922.1:0-52105 GCA_000404065.3 Pinus taeda | reverse complement strand
ATTTTACGGGCGGCGTTGCTGCCCCCATTTTGAACTGGGGTCCAATGTGGCAGTACTTTTGAATATAGAAGATAATCAGGCTCCACACCCAACAATCTCCCACTTGGAGACTGATTGTAGCAACTCCACCGCTGCTCCATTTGCTGGACAATGACTCCTTTTGGACCTGGCTGTTTTTCATCTTCATCGTCATCCTTGAAGACCAACTGAAACTGAGCATATTCTCAGTTTCTCCCTGGTTACAACTTTTGTTAGCATATCTGCAGGATTTTGGCTAGTGTGTATCTTTTCCAGCTTCAACCGTCCATCTTCCAACACTGATCGTATGAAATGGTACTTGAGCTGTATGTGTTTAGTCCTGGAATGAAATGCTGAGTTCTTTGCAAGATGAATGGCACTTTGGCTATCACTGTATAACGTGCCCTTATCATACGCTCCTTACCCAATTCACCCATAAATATTTGTAACCAAATCATTTCTTTACTAGCCTCTGTAGCAGCAACATACTCTGCTTCTGTTGTTGAAAGCGCAACAACACTTTGGATTTTTGAAACCCAACTGACAGTTGTTCCACCAACAGTGAATACATATCCTGTAGTGCTTCTCCTGTTATCCCTGTCACCTGCCATATCTGCATCAACATATCCCTGTAGAGAAATGTTTGAACCACCAAAGCATAATGCTTGATCTGTGGTACCTTTCAAATATCTGAGAATCCATTTCACTGCCATCCAATGTCCTTTCCTGGATTGTTCATGTACCTGCTTACAACTCCCACTGCATGTGCAATATCAGGCCTTGTGCAAACCATTGCATACATTAAGCTTCCAACTGCTGATGCATATGGAACTTTAGACATATAATCCATGTCTTCTTGGGTCTTTGGGCACATTTCCTTACTAAGTTTGAAATGGCTAGCAAAAGGTGTACTAACTGGTTTTGCATTGTGCATGTTAAATCTTTTCAACACCTTTTGTATGTACTCATTCTGAGACAATGTTAATTTACGATTTTTCTTGTCTCTAATTATTCTCATACCAAGGATTTGTTTTGCAGCTCCCAAATCCTTCATTGCAAATGAATTTGCCAATTTTCTTTTGAGCACATTTATTTCCTGCATGTTGGATCCTGCAACAAGCATGTCATCTACATACAATAACAATATAATATAGCTGCCATCATTTTGCCTTTTCAGATAAACACAATGATCAGAGTGACATCTAGTATAACCTTGTTCAGACGTAAACTTGTCAAATTTCAGATACCACTGTCTTGGAGCCTATTTTAAGCCATACAAGCTCTTCTTCAACCTACACACAAGTTTCTCCTTCCCTTTCACTTCATATCCTTGTGGCTGCTGCATATATATCTCTTCCTCCAAATCCCCATGGAGAAAGGCTGTCTTTACATCTAACTGCTCAAGATGCAAATCTTCAGCTGCTACAAGACTTAAAATAGTTTGATTGAAGTCATTTTGACAACAGGAGAAAATATTTCATCAAAATCAATACCTTTCTTCTGTGCAAACCCCTTCACCACAAGTCTAGCTTTGTACCTCTATTTTCCTCCATCTTCTTCCTTCAGCCTCTAAACTCATTTATTCTTCAATGTAGTTTTTCCTGCAGGAAACCTGACTAAGTCCCAAGTCTGGTTATGCACTAAGGAGTCCATCTCTTCTTCCATGGCTACTCCCACTTCTTCCTGCTTTCAACCTGCATTGCTTCTTCATAACATTCGGGTTCACCAGAATCAGTCAACAATAAATAATATAATGAAGGAGAGTATCTTTCAGGGGGTCTACTTATCCTGGTAGATCTTCTAACACCACTTTCAGGTGTTTGGGGTGCCTGTTGTAGTTGTGATGGTTGCTGTTGTTGTGGTTGTTGATTATTATTATTTTCAAGCACCTTTACTTTTTCAGTGATTTCATCAAAACTTTATTCCTTGTTTTCTTTTTCTTGTTTCTTTTCCTGCAACTGATTCTTATACAAGACCTTTTCATTGAATATTACATCTCTGCTCCTAATGATTTTGTGATTTTCATAATCATATAAGCGATAACCAAAATCATTAACACCATATCCAATAAAGGTACATTTCTTTGACTTTGCTTCAAGCTTTGTTCTATTTTCTTTATCAATATGGACAAAGGCTTCACAACCAAAAGGTTTTAAAATAGAGTAGTTTACCTTTTTACCTTTCCATGCTTCCTCTGGAACACCACCATCCAAGGAATTTGAAGGCCCTCTGTTTATTAGATAAACAGCAGTATCTACAGCATCTGCCCAAAACTGCAAAGGCAATCCTGCATGCAATCTCATGCACCTTGCACACTCCATGATTGTCCTGTTCATCCTTTCTGACACACCATTTTCTTGTGGTGTTCTTGGAACTGTTTTCTGTCTGAGAATTCCATGCTCTGAACAGTACTTATCAAACTCTTTGCTGCAATATTCACCTCCATTGTATGATCTAAGACACTTCAATTTCTTTCCCGTCTCAATCTCAACCAAAGCTTTCCATTTCTTAAAAGTATCAAATACATCAGATTTATTCTTAATACAATAAATCCAAGTTTTTCTAGTTGCATCATCAATAAAAGTAACATAATAACAAGAGCCACTGATAGATGATACCTGAGCAGGTCCCAATACATCTGTATGCACAAGCTCTAATTTTTCATTCTTCTTTTCTTTCCCAACTCTGAGAAATCTGACTCTCTTCTGTTTTCCATAAATGCAATTATCACAGAAGTCCAAATCAACATTCTTCAAACCCGGAAACAAATTTCTTGAGTGAAGAATCTTCATTCCTTTTTCACTCATGTGTCCAAGCCTATGATGCCATAATGCTGCATCTGCTCCTTTGGAAGTTAAAGCATTAACAGAGTTAGAAATACCATTGCATAAATACAATGTACCAACCTTTTCGCCTTTTGCTATTACCAGGGCTCCTTTGGTGACCTTCCAAGCTTTATCTGTGAAAGTTGTCACACAACCTTCACCGCCTAACTGCCCTGTTGAAATCAGATTTTTCTTTAGATCTGGAACATGCCTTACCTCCTTTAGTAGCCATTGGTTTCCATTCTGCTGTTTTACAAGAACCTTGCCCATTCCAACAATTTTACAGGGTTTATCATCACCCAAACGAACTTGTCCAAAATCTCCTTGAACATAGTCATGAAAGTATTTCTTATCAGGTGTGGCATGGAATGAGGCCCCTGAATCTACCACCCAGGAATCAGTAATATTTTCGAAAGAACGAATCAAAGCATCTTGTAACACCTCACCTATCACATTTGCTTCATGATTGTTTTCTTGCTGTGACTCTCCTTCTTTTCCCTTCCGAGATCTACAGTCTTTCTTTAGGTGTCCTTTCTTTCCGCATTTCCAGCACACTATCCCCGATCTGGACTTGGATCTGCCTTTCCTTGATTTACTGCGATATCCTGAGCTCTTTCCTCTTTCCAGTTTTCTTCCTCTAGACTCTGCACTCAAAGCATTTCCCGATGTCTCACTGGAGCTTTTCCGTCGCATTTCCTCGCTAAGGATAGCACCGACAACATCATCAAACTTTAAAGTACTAGATCCAGAAACGGAGTTACTAATGGCCATTACCAAACCATTCCAACTTTCTGGTAATGAGCACAAGAATAACAGAGCTCTAACTTCATCATCAAAGTTTACCCCTACAGAACATAACTGACTTGTAACAGTATTAAAATCATTTAAATGATCTGCAACAGATCCACCTTCTAACATCTTCATATTAAATAACTGTTTCATAAGAAATAGCTTGTTTGAGGCCGAGGGTTTTTCATATAGTTTCTCCAACGCCTTAATCAAACCCTCTGTCGTTGTTTCCTTCGAAATGTTGAAGGCGACCGACGCTGCAAGGCACAGCCGTATTGTTCCGAGTGCCTTTCTATCGAGAAGGTTCCATTTTTCATCGTCCATATCCGTCGGCTTCTTTGTTTTTCCGCCCAATGGTAGGTATAGATCTTTCTGATACAGATAATCTTCCATCTGCATCTTCCACAGCGAGAAGTTTTGGCCGTTAAATTTCTCGACCCAAAACTTACCATCTTCCGCCATTGCTCTCACTCGAACTAGGCCCTTCTTTCCTACGAGTTTATCAGCAAATAGACCTTCGGCTCTGATACCAGTTGTTAGAAAATTATATATTACGGAGCAATGGAACACATAAAATATTGCAGAAATATAAACACAGAAAACGCACAAAACAAGAGAGAGACACAGATATACGTGGTTCACCCAGTTTGGGCTACGTCCACCTCGAAATGCCAGTCCTTCCTTTCTATTATCCAGCAAAATGAAGAGACACAACCTACAACAAATCCGTTGTAATATCCTCTGTCTTCTCTCACAGTCTCACCTCTCTGTTTCTCGCTCACACAGAATACACATCTATCTCACAGCCTCAAATACAATGCCCTCATATAAAGATAGGGGTTGCCTTCTAGGGCAAAAAACCCTAAACTAAACATAAGTTCTACCGTCAGATCATCCGCCTAATGAACGGCCGAGATTGACTAGAAATTACTATACTTTTACAAGGCAATTTTACAGCTGTTTTTAGCCGCCCCCCCCTGGACCCCCCCTGCAACGAATATTTTACGGGCGGCGTTGCCGCCCCCATTTTGAATTGGGGTCCAATGTGGCGGTACTTTTGAATATAGAAGATAATCAGGCTCCAGGGGACATGTCAAGCTGTAGAACTGGTAAAGACAGTGGATCGTAGAACAATTGCTTTGCTAGAGGGGTCCTTGAGTGTGGAATCGACCAATGATAAGATCATCATAAGAACCCTAAAGAACATCAGCATTAATATTGCAACACTCTCTAACAAAATTCTTCATGCGTTGCAGACAATAGTGACAATGGAACTAAGAGCTCGAGAGCAGTGCGCTCTTAGCTTAATAAGCGAGTATCGGGTGAATAATGAGAAAATGTTCACTGAGAAGATGTAGGCCCTAAAGGAAATGGATATTATCCAGGTGCAAAGTGCCTAGCTGGCGGTCGCGGTCACAGAGGCGTGTAGAACAGTGACAGAGTTACACATACCTGAGGACGCACAACGAGAGGCCAAGGTCTAGAAACTAGCTGTAGGCATCTGTGATGCAAAGGAAGAGGTAGCAAGAGTTCAATTTGAACTCAACATGAAAATCATGGAGCTTCAGCTCAATTTATAGCCTTCGACTATGCCCGAAGTCAGGGTATAGTGCAGAGCCTCCATCAAGGAAGGGATGGCTTTTGTGGATGCTGCAGTCATTGACTACACAACTTTGTTTGAACAAGAAATGGATTTGGTGATGACCCTACAAAAATACCACAACCTATAGATATTGAGTACAAAGATTTGTGAGCTCCAAAATTAGTATGATGACGTTAGGGTGATGACGCGCTCAATTGCTACAGCACAACGCCTCGCCAAGTTACAAGAGGGAAAGCAACTCCTCACACAGGTGGAATCAGCTCAAAAAATAAAGGAAGTGCTTAAGGCCAGGTTGGGTCCTTGGTTGGAGGAATCCTACCAAGTCTCAACCAAAATTTAGGAGAAGGTAACGAACTTACATCTCACACATCAATAGATCAAGCTGGTCAGCTAAGGACTAGCTATGGAGTAGCTCGTCGAACAAGTGAAGCAAGCAGCTACACATAGCACTACTGATGTTAGCATTTGTGCAGGTGGAGCTGGGGGATCTTCACAGTAAGATAACCATGCCATCCAAGTGACTCGAGGGCAAGTCACGACCTTTGTGTTGGAGGTCTATTGGGATGGGGTCTCTTGGGTCAGTTTTGGGTTAAAAACCCAAGTTTTGATAAAAAGATGTAAAGTCTCTGCGAATTGTGGATATGCGTAGGTAGTTAAGAGTAGAAAGGGTTTTTACCCTCTTTATGTAAAACATTGAGTCGATTTTTGAGATCTACCCATGGTCCGTGGACCATGGGATTGTATAAATAGGTGTGTCTTAGAGAGTCTAAGGCATATCTATACTTTTTTCTATGGGTACAACGAATGGATTCTTAGAGATTTAGTGCAGAGAAGTAAGTCTTAGAGGGGGAAAAGGCTTTGCAGCTGAGTGCACAAAGGCCCAGAGTAGAGTTCGCAGCTGAGTGCGCAGTGAATTTTTGAGTGTGTACCCTTATTTTGAAGATCAATAAAGAAGATTGTTGGAGAAATTCATATGTTTTATATGTTTTCTTCTGTTGTTTATGTTTGCGATATATGTTGGAATGAGATAACGTATTTATGAAATAATGATGTATTGATGCAAGAATCTACTGAATAAGCCTTATTAATTGAACGCAATGCATGTTAAGTATTTATGTGAAGGTTATAATATTTTCTGTTAGGTTTATTAAGCGCTTAAGCAAATTTGTGTGGATTTTGATCTAAGGCTAGTCTATGATGTGCGTAATTAGATAACCTATCTGTTAGGGGTCCACAGAAGCCAATTGTAGAACTTCGCGGAGGTATAGAGGTATGTTGAAGGAAACTACAATGCTGGGTTGTGAGGGCTTAGATATCTACATGAAGGAAGATCTAAGACATAAAAGGACATCACATTGATCTCTGGATGTGGAAACTTGGTTCCAGCATCCCCCCATACTACTTTGTGTGAGACTATAGTCCGCACTACGCGGGTTGATGCCGAAAGGGCCAGTAGTGTAGGGTTTTTTTTGGCGTAACTAACTCTGAACCTGGGTCATGACCCACTAAGCCAACAAAAAAGGTAATAAAAGGACTGGTTGCGAGATGAGATTCATTGCACAGATTGGATAATTCGAAATGGAAAGGTAAACCTTGATTTGGGGTCTGATGCAAATGTTCTACCAAAGAAAACTTGGGAAATAATGGGAAGACTAGTGCTACAGTGGTCCTTGATCTAGCTGAGAATGGTGAATCAACAAAATATTATTCCTATGGGGTGCCTACATGGCGTGACTATGGATATTGAAGGGGTTTGCACCATAGCTTACTTTGAATTGATCAAAATAGTGGATGATAGTAACCCATACCTAGCACTGCTTGGAATTTATTGGGCATTTGATATGAACACAGTCATCAACCTTAAGAAGCACAGAATGACAATTGAAAAGAAAGAATTAAGGGTTATTGATCCATTAGATCTAGCCATGGGCATGCAATATACTAAACCAATCCGCGATTATGATGAGGAGGATGATATCGATCAAATATATAAGCTTATGCACGAGATGAATATTGGATCAACCCTATGACAGATGAACGAATCACGTAGGAGGACAACTCTTGCAATTCAGATTTAGATGAGGAGATTGAACATTGGAAAAATACACTGCATGAGGTATCATCGTTGTGATGCAATAGGCTCACAAAGTCACTCTAATGTATGTCCATTAAGGTACACAACTTACCATATTATGATGGTTTAGAAGATGTCAATTTATTTCTGGATGAATTTGAAAGGGATGTATCAGAGGAATATTGGTTCCAAGCACTTGACATTGCACCATGAGCTATGCCTACCAGATGGTGGGGTACACATAAGAATAGGTTTTTAGATTTGAAGGAATAGTGACAGATGATGAAGTTGCGATTTGGGTATGCCAATACCCACATTACGGAGAAATATACAGGGAAGGACAATATGCGCCAACATCTAGCTCGATGGACAAAAGCATGGGGAGATGAACCACAACCATAATGGGTTCATATATTTTTCGACACTTCGGATACGATCCCAATGAACTGGTATATGGAAACGGAAATGTAACATGGTGTTGGCTTATTAGAGCCTAACCCAGGTTCGAAAGACTTATTAAATAAACAAATTCCATAGCTACCGACCCTTTCGGTAACAGCCCGTGGAGTGTGGACTGAGGTCTCACCCGAGGTAGCAAGGGAGGGTGTTGGAACCAGGTTTCCACACCCTTGCGATGTCTAGATGTGTTCTTGGGAGGTTCGCGAACCGATCTATGGCCTCGCGCCACTCTGCTTCGGCGTAGATCCGAAATAAGGTAATTCCTTAATACTTATTATTAATGAGTTTGTTATAGATCAGATCTACTTCTTATGATCTTTAAGAAAACATTTAATAGAGATAACCAGTGCACACAGCCAAAAATGTTATAGATTTGCATAAACTTAGAACATAAGCATAAGCGCACAGATCAGATATATAAACCAGAAATTAACTAGATCCACAATATTTTAGAATCAACACAGTATTTCAGAACCAACTTAGCTTTATTTATATCTTCGTTCAATACAATCCACTTCCCACCCTGCACACTCAGCTGCAGGGGTCCGTGCACATAGTTGTGGACTCTACCAGGCCTCAGCACACACAGCTGCAGAGCCTATTCCACTACTATCCAACCCAACTCGGACTTATAGACCCAGATCCACTATTTCCTTCACAAACCCATACATTCGAGATCGACCAAAAATAAGAACTGCCTTCTACCTTTAGAGCCTTGCTCTATTTATACATTCCCATGGTCCGCGGACCATGGGTAGGCTGACTTACTTCCTATTATTCTATATTATTTCTGGGTGGACAACCCTTTGAATCGATCTATTACATTTCGCACTCTGCGCATTTCAGATATTTACAATATTATTACCCTAACTTATAGGCTTTAAGCCCCAAAACTGTTACGCGGGGCCTCCGCTACCCAACAAGCCCCCGACACAATCATCGTGACTCGTCCTGAGTCACTCGTCGGTGTGGTGATATGCGCTACCTAGGCTCCATAGTTCACCTCCCTATGAGTGATGCACTTCGTTCTGTTGCTCCCTCTTTGTCTCCTGCAACGCTTCTTCCAGCTCCTGCTCCATTACCTCTACCAATTCACACAACCGATAATTCCTATTCTGCTCTGCTCGGTTAACATAGAACACCCCCTCATAGGATTTTAGCTCTAGCTGGGGTGCCACATACGGGAACTCCTCGTGCCAACGCAACCAATTTCCAATTTCGTATCTTCTATACGCACTGTCTACTGCAGCTTGTGTTGCAATTTTGCAATACCATTGCTGCTATCTACGAGATCCCAATATTCAAGGTGCATCGGAGACAACTTGTTAACTACAATTCCACCATTTGTCTCTATATTTACAGCCTTTCCCTTATCTTTTATAGTTCGCTGACCAGCCCATGGGTTAGGCAGTGGCATCCTGACCAGTTCTACTTTGTGTCTAAAGATTTCCAGCACATCCCCTACCATCGGTGCTAGACTTTGCAGCTTCATTGGCCATATTACAACGCTCGGGCTTACTCCTTGACCGTAAATAATGAATAGTTCCATATTGGCTGGCAGGCACAATAGCTTACTTTGCTCAAAAGTGTAGCTCATTTGGCAGATGCCCCCCTATAATTTATAAGCATTTTGAAATTCAAATTCGCTGGTTCCTATTAGTGTTGGTATCTTCATCCCTCCATCAGTGATCAAATTCTCTTGTTGCATTGCATTTTAGGTGTCTCATCTGATTAGCTGCATTCCATTAAGATCATGGATCATCTGATGGCAGTGGCATATTATAAATTTTCCCTCATGGTCTTAACCTGCTGGCCCATTTTCATACATTCAGGTCATTTACAGTCATTTTTTGTCTTTACATTTGCAAAAGTCATTTTTAGGGTTTTGTCATTAAAGTCTTGTAAAAGCTCAATAATGGTCAGCAGGCACATGAGGAGGTCAAATAAGGTTTCAGAATAAAAAATTTCAATAATCACATGCTCAGTGATTGATTTTTCCTCAAAACCCTCTTTTGAGGAAAAACAGAGTTTTACTGTTTTATGTATATAAATTTCATGTAATTTCATTTTTCCTATATGTAATAAGTCCGAGATGCAGCCCTGGTCACCTTGCCAAGCTCCTGCAATCCAGCTCCTACAAAAGAGTAAAAAATTCAAAGCATTAGTCCATCAAAAGGCAAAAGGCAAGTCAAACTGCCAAAACAGTGTTTTAAAAAACAAGTGAAAAAAAAAACTTTAGAAAAGTGGGTTTTGGAAATAAAAATTAAAGTCCAAGGATATATAAAGTGTTTCTTATGTTTAAGAGTTCATTTGTGTGCCAAAAAGAAAGTGAACTAGCCAAGTCACGATTTGAGGAGCAAAAGGCAAAAATCACAGTAAAAGTTGTGAAGTTTCCTAGCGGGACGCACCTGGGTTGAGGCGCGGCGCACCTATTCAGCGCGGCACACGTAACGCAGGAAACACATTGAACCTTCAACGGGCATGGTGCACCTGTTGAGCATAGCACACGTATCTCTGGGCGCGGCGCATCGGTCCTCCTAGCTTGAAATTCACCCAAATCACTTCCTCCAAGCTCCAAATCGTGCAAACCTCATTTCACAAGTGAGTTTAACATTCCTAAGTGCCATTGAAAGGGTTTTAGTTAGCTTTCATGGTGTTTCAATAGGTCAAAAATAAAACCCTATTTTGTTGCATAGTCATATTGAAAATTTGCCTAGGGTTTGCAAAATTGTCATTTTTATTGTCTTATACCCCTACACCATTGTCATTCTCCTCTTCACTACACTCCCCTCATTCCATTTCCCTCACCCCTCTCTCACCTATAATCATCCTACCCCCTTATCCCCAAAACCCTAACAACAAATTCCCATTATTACCCTAAACCATAATACCTAATTCCTACTATCCCAAACCCTAATCTATATACCCCAACCCTATCACTTCCCAAAAAACCCTACAATTAGCAGCAAATTCCCACATTCACAGTCCCCACTCATCAAATCCCTTTTATTGAACAACAAACACCTATTGTTGATATAAAATATCTTCATACTCATCATAGAACATCAAATAGTGGAAAACATGGAGATAGACTCACCTTATGACAAAGATGAAGAAACAGTAAGTGATTCCTCCCAAGAAATTCATGCACCTAGAAAACCTCACAAGGGAGGAAAACAAATCCGAGAGGAGCCCACTACACTTACTAAGCTATTGGCTTGCCCTTTTGCAGTAGCTTGTTTCAAACATCAGTCTTGCTACCAGTTTTTTGAGATGGTGGAAAGATTCAAATACCACCATGAGCTCGCCAAATTATTTGTGCTCCATCTTCACAATGGCTAGGTCAATTTGGCAGGTGTGACATTCACTTTGACACATGAAACTATAGCTGAAGCAACAGGTATTCCGAATGTGGGTGAACAGTGGAACAAGGGATAGCTGGTGGAAAAAAAGAGCATTATGAGCCTTATATCAAGGCTGGCTATCAGAACCAGATCAGTAGGGTCTTCCCTTTCAGATGGATACATATGCCCCCCTTATGAAACTCATAATTAGATATTTCAGCTGTGAAGGCCGATTTTCTCGTCTATACACCTGTCATGTCAGATTATTGATGCATTTCACTAGAGTGAGGATGATGAACATCCCCTATTTCATATGCTGGAATATTGAGGAAATGACCACATTGGTGCAAAGGAAACCTCCTCATCAGCAGTACAACAACATCTATCATTTTGCATTGATCAAGATTGTGGTTTTGCATCAGATGAGTTTACTGAATGTTTCATGGGATGATTTCATTTCACATGAGGTCTTCACAAGCCGTCAAGTGACCCCATCAATTTTTCATGAGGCAGGAGGGCCTTCACATTAGCAAGAGATGCATGAGACTCAAACCACCAGTGTGCCAGTATTTGTCACTTATTAGAAGGGCACAAGGAGGTTATTTGCAGCAGCCAAACAAGTACTATCTCCACCCAGGGTGGAAGGGGTCTCGTTTCCTTCAATAGCAAAGCACGTATAGGACAAAGGTAAGTAGCCATTGCATGATGAGGGGCCTTTAGAAGGTCAAGAGAGGGAGTTCATTCTCATTCAGGATGATGACTCTGATTTGGGCTCCCAAAGCTCAAAGCTCAAGGAAATCATCAAGGAACAAGAAGCTGACATTCATGACTTGTGTCTCAACCTGGAAAGAGCCAAGTGGGTAATAAACTATCTTGAGTAAAGGAACAAGCCATTGGAAGACCAGCAGACTATCATGGAGCTGCAAAACATAAGAGAAAACCGATAAACAACAAAGAGGAGAAAATTCAAGTTGACACCGCTAGAGCAAGAGATTGAAGCTGATCGTGAATCTTGACTTGAGAGGGAAAACATGCACTTGGAGAAGATGCTGGAGAAGGCCAAAAAAGAGAAAAATATGTTGAGGCACATGGCCTATCACTATTTGGCAAGAAACAAAGTTTGCAAAGCAAGGATAACGACCTTGAAGGCCAAGTTGAGAAAAACTTTGAGGAGGAAGAAAGAGCAAGAAAAGTTCAATATTTTGGATGAGGCTTCCTTATCCCAACATAGCACTTGATGTAGGTCACTCAGCCCAAATTTCAAGAAATTTGGCACACTTTTTTTCAATTTTGAAATTTTGAAGAAAAACACATATTTTTCTACCTGGTATGTAGCACCACCGGGCGCTCGGTTTTGCTAGGGACCTCCTCTGTAGGAAAAATCTACATTTTTGGATTCCTCATGCAAAATTATGAATGCCCATAAATTACTAGAAAGTTTTGTCAAGTTTTGAGCTTTCAAAAGGGTCAAAAACACCTCACAAATGCCCTTTCTTCCCCTTTTTGGCCACACAGGAAGCAGTGTTGGGAGAACTCTTTTTTTTTTTTTTTGGGGGGGGGGGGGAATGGACACCAAATTCAAAAATTCCACCTGTTCTAGAAAGTAGATAGATAGACCTTTCCAACAAGCCCACTTGGAGAAAATTTGGTGCACGGGAAAGCATCAAAAAGCAGCTACATAAAGGTGCTACACACAGGGATAGTGGCGCGGCACACAGGATGGAAAATTGTCATTTTTTGCCAAAAACTTTGTTTTTCACCTAGTTTTTCTCAATTTGACTTTTCTCTCTCTCATGGCCAAACTCATGATGTAAATTGATGTAACTTGATGGAATTTGATGTAAAAATGTTAAAAATTCACTCATGGAGGTAGATACATCATGAAAAGGTAGTTTTGAACTGAATGAATCAGTTTCCTAGGTTTTAGAGGCAAGTTGTTCCACTACCTACTTTTTAGTGTTTAGTTTAGATCTTGTTGAAACAGCTCCTAAACTCATGAATTTGACCCCTAAAGTCTAGCATGAGTTGTTTGTTGCCTATATCTAGAAGTTTTTCAGTCATTTGTAAAGTTTGGACTCTTGTGAATGCTTTGAGCATTATTGTACATTCATCTCTACAGTTTGGCAAAGGAATAAACCAGGGTTTGCAACATTTTGTGGGATTCTTGTGGCAAGTTGATTTGGTATTGTTTTTCCTTCTATAATTCAAGTTTACATGTGTTTATGTATGCCATCATCTCTTTCTGTTCAGCCTAACTAAATAAATCAAGGATAAAGGTAGAATTCATTGATGTTGCAGTGCTCTACCTAGGTTTTGTTTAGTTATTCATGTTTTCAACTATTTGAAGATGATCCCTGAGACTTTAATGCCCTCTCAAACTCCTCACTAGTCTTAATACTCTCCATCTCATTCAATTTAAAGTACTAAACCATTTTCCTACCTCACCCCACAGAAACCTCTTCAATACTGAGTCCATTCCCCGGACCCAAATCTGCCTTTCACATTTGAGCCAACAAACCAACATAAAATTCAATCAAACTCCTCTTAGCATATACCTAGTGTACAATTAGTCTTTACATCAGTCATCTCAAACCTCATTGATCATATTTTCCTGAGATTGACAAGGAGAGAGCCCTCTCTGGACCTGGTAGGGCTAGCTACCAGGTTACGTGTGGTTTGATGTTACCCTAGATCCTGCCTTTCTCAGCCTAAAGTAGATTTAGGCCATAACAGTTCCCTCCAGTTCTGTTGCCATAATGTTAAGCTTGCGGTAGATCGTTCCAGATTTGGTTTGCACCTTGTCTCTTAATTGCCCGCCGCCCACTCCTTTTTGCCATGAGTCGCACATCTTATCATGAATAGTGACAGCAACAGTCACCTCTCTATTTTTTAACGCAGCAGTGCAGCCCCTTCCGTGCAATCGCGACCCTTGTGAGAAACCAAATCTACGCACACCCTATTTGTTGCGCGGCTTCCCGCAGACTGCTTTATCGTCCCGTGTTCTCTTTCGACTGGTTGGAGTGGTGAGACTATCCTTCGGGCGGTTAATCAGGTGGTCGGCCCACCCGTGTAGAGCTTCAGGTGACTGCCATTTACTATTCCCGGGAAGCGGTCTCCATTGAGCTTGGCAAGATGGATCACACCTCCATCTGTAACTTCTTTGACTACATAGGGTCCCAACCAATGCATTCAGAGCTTTCCAGGGACTTTCTTGAACTTGCTGTCATATAGTAATACTAGATCATTCTCCTCTAAAAGTTCACACCTTGATATGGCGATCATGCCACGCTTTCTCTCGCTGCTTCTATACCTGCTGATGGAATTTGGCCAAAAACTGTTCCTCCTCTAGTTGCGTGAGTTTTTCTTCCAAAGCCCTGCAGTTTGCCATGCCTGTCATTGCCGCAATTCACAAACTAGGTAAAATGTATTCCATTGGCATGACAGCTTCCTTGCCATAGACTAACCGGAAAGGTGTCTGGCCCGTCAACTTCTTGCATGTGGTTCAGTATGCCCATAGCACAGTAGGGATGCAAAAGTCCCAATCGTTTCACTACACATTACAGACCTTGGTCAATGTAGTCTCCAAAATGTTTTTGAACGCTTCGACGGTCCCATTCACTTGTGGATGGTATGGCGTCCTCTGTTGATGATATATCTGGAATTCCTCAGTGAGCATGCTGATCATCTCATTCAGAAAATGTGTTCCACGGTCTCTCATTAGAATTTTGGAACATCCAAACCGTGTCAACACGTTCTTGAACAAAAATTCCGCAGCTGTAGCAGCCATACAGTCCTTAACCAACTGTGCTTCTACCCACCAGGTCAAGTATTCTGTCGCGGTGATGATATAGCATGCGCCCGTCTTCCCTTGAGGTGTGATAGGTCCCACGAAGTCAATTGCCCATTTTTCGAATGGTTGCAACATCATCTATGGTTTGAGTGGAATTTCGCCCCTCCGAGACAGTTTCCCAGTCCGTTGACATACATCGCAGGTCCGACAGTAAGCTTTCGAGTCTTGATGTAGAGTTGGCCACCATAGGTCGGCGCGAAGAATATTTTGTGCTGTGGCACAACCCGCATAATGTCCCCCAGCAACCACCCCATGTTCTTTGGCCAAGATCTATCCTCACTCGAATTCAAGTACATATCTGCATAATATTTCATCGTTGCCCATTTTGAAGAGGTGCCCTACAATAACAATAAAGTTTGATGTACATATCACCAATTCTTTCTTTTCCTGAATGGAATATCCTTGTGGCACGGTTCCTGTGGTTAAGAAGTGGATTATATCCTCAAAGTGGCCATCCGCGACACACACTACATAAAGCTATGCATCAGGTAGTCCCCCCTCTAGGTTTGTGGGTTCTTCACCATTCTCAATTTGGGATAGGTGATCTGGGCCCGCATTTATATGCCCTGGCTTTACAATGACTTCAAAATCATATTCCTGAAACAATAACAACCATCTACAAATGCACCCCCCCAACACAAGCTTATTCACTAGGTATTTTAGTGCAGAGTGATCAGTATACATCTTAAAGTGTCCTCCGAGTAGGTAGTGGCAGTATTTCTGGAGTGCGTATACCATCACCAATCCCTCACGCTTAGTAGTGGAGCAATGTTTCTCAGCTTCGGACAATCGTCGACTTACGAATGCGATTGGGTGATCAATTCCTTCCGCTCCTTCCTGTGTGAGTACTGCTCCTAGCGCAATACATGATGCATTAACATGCACGTGAAATTCGATGTCCCATTTTGGAAAGACCATGATAGGGCTAATGCCATCTTTTTTTTGAGTGTTTCTAGACTTTTGTTACATTCCTCATTCCAGCAATAAATAGCATCCTTCTTCAACAACTGTTCCATTGGTGCCGTGATATGCGCATAGCTCTTAATGAACTTTCTATAGTAACCAGTGTGTCCCGATGTAGCGCGCAGCTGCTTGATACTTCACAGCGCTTGCAAATTGAGTATGACAACAATCTTTGTCAGGTCTACCATCAAGCCTTGCCTGCAAACCACATGGCCGAGCAAGTTCCCGAAGGGGACGAGGAAAGTACACTTCTTTAGATTTAGCGCAATCTGGTGTCATCAGCAAGTGTCCAACATTAACCATAAGCTCGCGACATGTTTCTTTACTAACCCAAATATGGTCCAATCATCAAGATATACTTCCAAGAAATTATGTATAAATTCTTTGAATGCAGATACCACAATGCGTGAGAATATCACCAGCACATTCTTTAGTCCAAAGGGCATCACATTGTACTGAAAACAACCCCATTTGGTGGCGAACGTGTTTTACTCCTGTCCTCTAGCACGATCTTGATCTGGTGATACCCCAAGAAACCGTCCGTGAAGGAGTAGGCTTCTTGCCTGCCCACATTTTCCAGTACCTCGTCTGTAAATGGCATCAAAAATGGATTGTTAACACATGCATCGTTGAGCTTCCTGAGATCCACACAGATGCGAATTTCCCCTTTTTGTTTTTTCTCCTGCACAACCATAGGACTTACCGAGTCAGACTTCTCCACTGGTTCAATTATTCCTGCTGCAAGCATCTTGTCCAACTCTTCGCGGACCTTTTCTTTGTATTTTGGATTCAACCGGTAAGGCCACTGCTTAACTGGCTTTGCATCCTGCTTCATAGTTATCTTCATCATTCCCAAGTCACCGAGGATCCCTTTAACTTTGTGATTTTAGTCAAGAATAAATCTTGATACTCTCGAAGTAATTCAACGACCTTTTCCACCGTCGCATCGTCCCAACAGTCCCCAAGCATTGCATACTTCAGATCTTCCTCCAATCCGATGTTTACTTGTTTTGTTTTCAGTGGTGCAGTGATGTCTGGATCCTAAATTGTTGGTCCACGAACCTCATGACTCCCCTCTATTTCTAGAATATTGATGTTTCTAGGATCAACCTCATCATCTTCTACCTACACATTGTAACATTCCAGGGCTTGGCTCAACTATCGCGACCAGTCTGGCTACACGGTTTCTTCTAGTTCCAGTGGTATTTTGAAAATAATGGCCTTCACAACCTGCAACGCGTTGTCCACAGTATCCATCCATTGATCTTCAAAGAGGAATGTTAACAAAAAACCTTCACGCAACATATCCCATTTGCCTGTACCATGTCGGAGCTCCATTTCAGTATACTAGTTCCTTGGAATGACATCCAAGGTATGATAAAATAAGTGTACCCACTCTGGTTGAGGCTCTTCTCCATAATCTTGGACCCATCTAATAAGGTCCATGCGCGGGTCATCACGTCCATCAAATTTCTTAGTTATTCATAACTCCAGCTTCCCAAATCTTATCTGCATCATGCACCTACAGCCGTGCCAATCTTCGAAGGTTCCTTCATGTGTGCCCCACCAACGCGCAGGCGTCGTGCGCAATGCCCATCTCAATGCATCAAACCATTGGTGCTCTCGTACCAAACTTTCAAACTTGGTTAGGAATTCATCTACTGCTATCAGCCCATCATACATCGACAGTTCGCAATCCTAAGCTTTGACGCAATATAGTGACCTAGTCATCATATTGCAGTTTAACGTGGTTACTCTGTTCAACCAATTATGCCACCGCTCGTCTTCCTCATCTAAATCTTCGGTGTAGGACTCCGGATGCCCCCATGATATTCTTCCTTCCACAGTCGGATTTACCCAATCTTGATTTCGTGCAGTAATCTTGTAGATACAATCTAGTTCCTCATCACTTCCTTCATCGCACACGGGTTCAGTGTAACACGATCCTTCAACCGGGTCTAGCAGAATGACTATGTGGAGTGACTTATTTTCAAATATCATTTTCCGCTTCTTTTAAATTAATAACCCCATTCATATCGGTGGCCTAGTCTATCCCTAACAGCAAAGGGTAAGGGCTACTTTCATCCATGATTTCTATTACCTCAAAGCTCGTTCGGGTGCTCGCGCTTTCTATATCTACTGTAATTCCTTGCAGTCTTCCCATGGGTAGGATCTTTCATACGCAATTGAATAGGAGACCATTGTAGTGTGGGATTTCCCATGCGCTCCCAAGTCTATTTAGGTAGTACATTTACATCTGATCCCATGTCTAGAATGATCTGATCCATCTCATAGTCACTAATATGCACCGTTAATTGCATTTCCCGCCTTGTCCACGAAGCATGTTTTCCCAATTTTCAGACCACACGAGGTTCACCTGACCTTGCGCACCTAGTTATCAATTCTTGTAATCCTTTAACTACCCTACTATAGCGAAGAAATTTCATGCATGTCTCTAAAAAGGTAGTTAGCATCGAGGGATCTCTTTCTGACTCAGGTTGATCCTTACTACCTGGGGTAGAGACCTCCGCGAAGCTCTTCCTAGCTTCCAGATCTGTCTTCTTATGAACCTCGGCATTGTCCTTGGTTACTTTCCTCTTATCCTCCCCTGTGGCTGCACCACTACTGAGCACCATGTTCACGTTGGGGTCTTCCTCGTGCAGTCAGACCTCATCATTTGGATGTTCTGCATCATCGTAGGTTGCGCTGCCCTCTTCTCATGTATCTATGCTATCAATGTGGGGCAATCTATCATTTCATGATTGAAATGCTCGTAGTAAGGGCACGATATTCTGGTTGGGTGGGTATAGTCCCACGCGTAGTGTCCTGGTCCACCACAGTTATAGCAAATTAGCTGCCCGCACCCCCTTCTTGGCCCCATTCCCCATCCTCATCCTCACCCCTAGAACCCACCGTGCGCTACCACTGTAGATAGATCCTGACCTCGCACCTCACTTTGCATCCTGTAGGTAGGTGTTCGATCCATCAATAATTCATAACTCCAGTAGTTTCATTCATCATGGCCCACCGATTTGCAAAAATTGCAAAATAGCTGCTGGGGGGTCTAGGTAAACTTTTGCAGTAGGTGATAGTTGTCGGTAGTGTGCTTTCCTCCCACCTAACAGATTGCACACCAGAGTGAGGGCGTCGCGCTTGGCCCTACTTGTGCCTCTGGTTGCAATGGAATTGGTCCCCCCCCGCCAAATAATTCGTGAATATTGGATAATGATCCTTATTGTGACCCTAGCCTTTGCATTTCACGCACCACACTTCTTCCTGTGCTTCTGGGCGGGGTGCCTTTTCTTGTTTTAAATTCTACATTTCTAAACACAGGTTTTGTATTTACACGTGGATTTGTTGAACTCCCAACCCCAGATCCTATATAGGAGTTTCATGCAACCTCATTGCTATCCTTAATGGTTCAACCTGGGTTGAGATCTTTTGTTGTGACAACGCCATCCCTAGATGTGGTGTCAATGACGCCACAAACCATGCGCAGTGCTGCGCATCTGACAGTGTCATGTTTGCCTCGCGGATTGTACTTTTCAATCTTTGATCTAGATCCCACGGGGTTTCATGCAGCATCATTGCAATCTCCTTGAACCCGATGATCGACTGTGTTTCTTATTTCGGCTGGCTAAACTCTTTTTTCAATGCCTCCTAGATCTCCACTATTCCCACATTCGGGTGATCACTTGAGTGCTTTATATACCATGTCAATGCACGGTCCTGCAATGTGCTAACCAGAGTAGCCTTTTTGATGTTATCATCGATAACTCCGTGCGCTTCCCACACTACCCTTACTATGAACCAAAACTGCTCTGGATCTTCACTTCCTACTCCTTTAAATACCAACAGCTTGATCGTGCTTGTCATTTTTAACTCCTGGTCTGCGCATGAGTATGTTAGGGCCTATTATGACCTTATACCACTTCTCATCCAAGCAATCTTCAATCTCTTTCTTTGTAAGGTTTCAAAATTCCACCATCAGGCATCCCTTAGGCAGGTCCCAGCAACAAAACCATTTGTTGGCTTATTGGGGCCTGACCTAGGTTCGAAAGAGTTATTAACCAAAAAAATCCCACAACTACTGGCCCTTTCAGCAATAGCACGTGGAGCGCGAATTGAGGTCTCACCCGAGGTAGCAGGGGAGGGTGCTAGAACCAGGTTTCTGCACCCTTGGGATGTCTAGATGTGTTCTTGGGAGGTTCACGAACCGATCTGTGGCCTCGCGCCACTCTACATAGATCCGAAACAAGGAAATTCCTTAATACTTATTATTAATGAGTTTGTCATAGATCAGATCTACTTCTTACAGTCTTTAAGCAAACATTTAATAGCGATAACCAGTGCGCGCACCTAGAAATGTTATAGATTTGCATAAACTCATAACATAAGCATAAGCACACAGATTAGATATATTAACCAGAAATTAACCAGATCCACAATATTTTAGAATCAACACAGTATTTCAGAACCAACTTAGCTTTATTGATATCTTCGTTCAGTACAATCCACTTCCCACCCTGTGCACTCAGCTGCAGGGGTCCGCACACATAGCTGCGGACTCTACCAGGCCTCTGCGCACATAACTATAGAGCCTATTCCACTACTATCCAAATTGAATCAGACTTATAGACCTAGATCCACTATTTCCTTCACAAACCCATACATTCCAGATTGACCAAAAACAAGAACTGCCTTCTACCCTTAGAGCCTTGCTCTATTTATACATTCCCATGGTCTGTGGACCATGGGCAGGCCGACTTACTTCCTATTATTCTATATTATTTCTGGGTAGACAACCCTTTGACTCAACCTATTACATTTTGCACTCCACGCATTTCAAAGATTTACAATATTATTACCCTAACCTATAGGCTTTAAGCCCCAAAACTATTACGCGGGGCCTCCGCTACCCAACACATGGAATTGTGGAATGGGATGTTCTGAAGGAAAGTTTTCTGCTCACTTTTAGCTTTGAGGATAGATTTGAATGTATTGATGAAGCATTATAGGAGATTAAAGATACAATATTCAGAATGCCTGAAGAACCTGTTGCATGGGTACTATTGTCCATTAGGAAATCTATTTCCTAGCTGTGTAGAAATTGTGCCTAAGACATTAATAATTTATTATGCTTGTCACTTATATCTTTGTTCAATTCCTTATTTGAAGAGTCTGAAGGACTTGACCTTAAATTCTCAATATTTAGATGACTTGGAAAGTTTCAAAATGCCATGTGATGCTGAATATGAATGTGATGAGAAGAATATGTAAGGAAATTAAAGACAATATGTTGTGCTTAACATGAACTATTCTCTGTAATTTAGAGGAAACATATGAAAAGAGGTTTTAAATATGGGAGTTCCTTTAAGGATTTTAACTTCATTTACATCAGTAAATAAAGACCTACTACTTCATTACCATATTTAAAGAGATGAATAAATAGAAATGATGCACAATTGAGAAATAACAAAATCGTACCCATCATGTATGGAAAATCTTGATTCTTTTCTTAATCATCAATTCATCAAGTACAAAATAGTGTTGTCTCTAGGTTCTCCAAAATTTCCCCTTTCTTTCTATAACCTTGCCTCTTTTATACATCATAGGATAATTAATAACCACCAAAAACTATCAAACTACCTAATTATCATCTAATTGCTTTGAAGTAAAGATCATTACAAAATATTACATTTGAGGGTAAAAACACCTCATTCATTTCAAGAAAGCAAGATAATAAGAAGTAATAGAAATTAGAGAATGATGGGAGGTTGTGGCTCGTTGTTTGAATCTATAGCTTGAGCCTGTGGTTTTGCTGATGTATCTTTGTGTTGCTCTATCATCCATTCCTCGCACTTTCTCCATAATGGCACTTTTGAATTTGGTTCTTCTTCTAACTTGTCAAGTGCTATCCTGTAAGCTATAATATTGTTGTAAGTGGGCTTGTCAGTGAATAGAGTCTTTACCATCTAGAGAAGCTTAAAATCCTTGTTCAGGAAATTCACTATGGCGGGGGAAAAAACTATAGTAAATGTTGTGAAATAAATGTTGTACATTAATGGAGTAGTGGATGAAGTAGCGGGGTACAGTGAGTGATGTGAGCAATTAATAGATGAAAGCCGTGGAGGATGTGGAATGAGTGACGTGGGCCAGAAAGCTTTGGGAGGCCCACCGCGAGGGTAAAGAATGTACGGGAGCTTCAACGAGGTTGAACCCCTGCAGTAATTTCAGGCCACACATCGCGGTCAACCATGCTAACATCAAAGTCAACTACGGGAGTTGAGCTTTAATTAATCTTCATTCTCATTGCTTCCTCGCAGTACACCTCAATGTACTTATCAAGATATCGCTTGATCGTGCCTCACGAACTTGCATGAACTTTAGACAATGGGTCAGGCCCATTGTCTTTTGATTTTTTTTAAATAATTACATACATAATATTTGATTTTGTGTTTTTATTTATTTTTTATTTTTCTTTTTAAATATTATCAGGTAACCTCAAATGAAAATGAATGCTACAACATCTGGCTCCACCTGGGGATAATTCTTTTGCCTCAGGAGCACTAAGAATCACAGATTAGTTCCTTCTCCTTAGGCATGGAGTCATATATTGTTTTACCAAACTTAACTGTGTGGAAATTTGTATAGTGAATCCAGTCCGGTAGCTATAGTGACAAGACACTTGTGCTTTTAGAAATGGAAGTAATGTTTAAGATATTGCCCATTAACAGGTAGTTGTAAGGTTTCACCATCAAGATTCTCAAGAAGAAAAGTGTTATTGGACCTTTCTTCAACAACTCTAAAAGGGCCATACCAGAGAGGATCAAACTTCTCATGCTTACTCTTATCTTCTCTTCTGGTATCCCATATTAATACTAGGTCTACAACTTTAAAGTCAATCTCCTTGGCTTTCCTATCAAAAATATTTTTCATCTTTGATTGATACATAATCAAGTTGTCTCTTACCTTGTCCCTGTTTTCACTTAGCTCCACTAATTTATTCATTCTTCCTATCAGAGCATTGGGTTCTTCTTTCGCCTCCTGAATCATTGCAATCACAAGCTTCACAAGTTGACTTGGGAATGGATTCTAAGTTCCATATACTATTTCAAAAGGTGATTTTCCTGCAGATCTCCTTGTAGTTACTCTAGCAGCCCAGAGAGAAAACTTCAACTTAGAATCCCAATCTTTCTGATTCTCTGTAATAGTTTTCTTAAGGATCCTCATCAATGTTTTATTTGTTGATTCAGCCAAACCATTTCCTTGTGGATGATAAGTTGTTGAATGGGATAAAATAACATTGTACTTTTGACAAAAAGCATTAAACTTGTTTGAATTAAAGACTTGAGCATTATCTGTTATGATTTTGACGGGGCATCCAAATTTGCTAAAAATATTTTCTTCTAAGAACTTCATCACCACCTAGTCATTTTCCCTTTTAGTAGGAATAACTTCTACCCACTTGGTGCAATAGTAAGTAGCTGTAAGAATCCACTTGTGCTGTCCACTTGAAGGTGGGTTAATCTCCCCAACAAAATCTAGACCCCATTATCTGAATGGTTCTTCTATGAAGACTGGGATCAAAGGCAAGGGAGCCAGCCTCTTCTTCTCAGCAAAAAGCTGACATTTTTGACAACTTTTGACAAATTTATAGGTATCACCAAATATTGTGGGCCAATAAAATCCTGCCTAAAAGATTTTATGTGCAGTAACCTTCCAACTGTAATTTCCTCCACATAAACCCTCATTATAATCTTTGATTGTTTCTGTAAACTCATCTTCTGTTAAACATATCAACAAAATTCTTATAGGATCCTTCCAGTATAATCTACCTTCCACAATCATATATGGTTGTGCTTTGATATTTAATGGTATATAATTTGTTCTATCCAAGGATCAGGGACATGAGAGAAAACACAAATAATGAACTATATGCTTATACCATTCTGAACATAAAAATTTATACCTGATCTTCATACCTGGATCTAGCTTTTCTTCACTTTCTTCAGTTGCTCTTTCATCCATAGGTGTCAGCAAGTTGATTCGCAATGCTTGAAAGTTCGACTCTGTCAACATTTTTGCTAATCCTTGCCCTTTCACCAACTTTGTGGGTTTTATATCCAAGTCATACTCTTGGATCTTGGCTATCCATTTTCCTCTTTTGCCTTCTACATCACCCTGTACTAATACATCTTTTACTACAACGTTTGGCACATAAGCAATGATCTGTGACTGCAGCACATAAGTTCTAAAGGCTTTTAGGGATTTTACCAAAGCATACACCTACTTTTCAAGAATATTATACTTTAGCTCAACATCCCTGAGAATCTTGCTAAAGAATGCAACAAGCTGCTCCTTCTTTTCATCATTCTTCTGCAGCAAGACAACAGCTATTGAATTCGGTGATGCGAATGAAAAAACTTGGAAAGGCTTTTGATAATCAGGGCTGATTAGGTCTGGAACTGCTTGCAATGCTTCTTTAATCCTAGAAAATTATTCTCTGGCTTCCCTTTTCCAATGCACATCATTCTCCTTCTTCAGCATATTAGTAATTTCTTTTACAATTTCTGCATAATTGGACACAAATCTCTTTAAGAAGTTGATTTTTCCCAGAAACTTCTAAATATCCTTTTTACTTCTAGGCAGTGGTATTTTTTTCACATCTTGTACTCTTTTTGGATCTATCTTCACTCCATCTCTAGAAACAATGTGCCCCAACATTTTACCCTCTTCTAGAGCAAAAATGGATTTCTTGGGATTTAAGGAAAGCCCAAATCTTCTACATTTTTCAAAAGTATTTTTTAGATGGTCCAAATGCTCTTCATCAGACTTTGAGAGAACAATAATATCATCCAAATATATTACTACAAAATTATCTCCCACAAAATAAATGTCCATAGCCCTCTGAAATGTAGCACCTGCGTTCATCAATCCAAAAGGCATTCTGGCGTACATAAAGGTTCCCCAGGGAGTTGTGAATGTCATCTTCTTCTGATCTTCTCTATCCACATCCACCCGGTTATACCCAGAGAACCCATCCAACATTGACATTCTAAAAGATATTGTTACATTTTGCAGCACATGATCCATTTTAGGCAATGGATAATTATCTTTCAAGGAATCCTTGTTGAGATTTCTCAAGTCCACACATAACCTTATCTCTCTGTTTTTCTTTCTTACAAGCATTAAATTAGCCACCCAGTTGGAGTAGTTGAGTGGAACTATTATTTTGGCATCAAGCAACATTTTGACCTCTTTTTCAATTGATGGTAGAAGCAGAGGATTTATTGGTCTAAGATTTTGTTTAAAGGGTTTAATTCCCTCTTTCAAGGGGATCTTGTGCTGAATAATATTTACATCGTATTTTTTGAGATCCTCATAGGACCAAGCAAAGACATCAACATATTCCTTGAAATTTTTAATATATCTCTCTTGATAATTAGGTGAAACTCCACTAGATTAATTTGACTAGCCTGGGCTCCTCTTGAGTTCCAATATTATGATCTTCAATGTGTTCATCCTATGAAATTTTTCCTGGGTTGATAGGCACATCATTGAGGTTAAAAAGCCTTTCAAGAGGAACAAGTCCCTTTGGCAGAATATTATCTTTCAATTGAAAAACTTTTTGATTAGCTATGGAATTTTTTAGACCACTAACTTCTGCAACTTCTGTTGTTTCATCTTCGTCCTGATCAATTTATGTGCCCTGAAACTCTTCAACCATAGTCAAAAATTCTTTAATCTGCTGATCATCTTCAAAAACTTGCCAATATTTAACATTATCAGGAACAGAAGGTTTGTGCCTCATTTCTACCTCATATCTTAGTTTTGGATTAATAGGAGGCCTGAAAGTACTAGTAACCACCGCCAATGAATCTTCTAATATGTTCCCATCCCTTGGAATAAATTGAATGTTAAAATCTTCGAAAAATTTCTCAACCAAATCCCATACTTCATTTCTGTATGCCCTAAGCCTAGGGTGTTTTGTTTGACAATGATTTTTAATTTGTTTTATAATCAGATCTGAATCTCCAAAAGTAGAAATTGACTTAATTCCCATATGTTTAGTTGTTTGCAGAGAAATAATCAAGGACTCATGTTCTGCTACATTGTTTATTGCTTCGAATTCCAATTTAAAAGAAAAAGGGAACATATTACCTCCGGGTGCAATTAGAAGGAAACCGGCACCTATTCCTTCCTTAGAATAGGCTCCATCAAAGAAGCATTTCCACACCCCTTCAGTTTGCAACTCTATAATTACATTGGCTGAAGTAAGCTGCTTCTGATTATCTTTAGCCAACTCTGCATTATCATGCAGCATGAAGCAAGAAAATTCATCTTTCTCCTGGCTATATACAGTTGAATTACTTGCTCCATTTTTTGTAATTGTTTTTACAAATCTAGTTTCTCTGTACAATCTTCTCTCTTCTCCACCAAAAGTCGGTATAACAACATATGTAAAATCTAGTTTCAGGACACCACCCAATTTGGCCCCCCATGACCTAGATAGTAGCATTCCAAACCTAGCAGGGATATCTGCTACTACTACATCCATGACCAAGCTTCTAGCTGGGATCTAAGCTGGTGACACTACCAGATCCTTGATGACCCCCAGACACTTGACTTTGTTTGAATCAAAAGAGTATAGGTCTCTATAGGGTTTGGTAACTTGTAGGTTTAGTTGTTTCATCACTGACAATGGCATAAGGTTGTGTGAAGCTCCTGAATCAAACATACAATTATGTAGGAGGAAATCATGGGTCAATAAGGAAATATAAAAAGGAGGTGTTGAAGGATCTACTTCCTCCACATGTGCAGATTCACAATGTCATTTATATTCACATTCTCTTTTAAATTAATAAACTCAACAATCTCCCTTTGATAAACTGGTGTTTTTGCTAATTTTGTAAGGGGAACTTGAATTCTAACTTTTGCCAACTCTTTAGTAAGATTAAACAAATGACCTTGTTTAGCATTCTTTTCATTCTCATCTTCATCTTTCTTCATGACTGAAATTACTTGGGGAATGGAAACAAGTTTCTCTAGAGGAATTTTTCCACTTTTATCTTGAGAAGACTCACCTTGAAGTATTTGTGTCTTGCCATTTGAATTCTGTTGTTGATTTCCTTTATTTACTTGTTTTTCAGGCTAAGATTCCTATGGAGTCTCCTTTGGTGACGAAGTTGGAACTTGATGCTCACTTTCATTTTCTTGACTTCTTGATCTTTTCCTTGACCTTAAATCATATTTCTTACATAACTCTGCCTGCATAAAATCATAGAATTTCTTCCAATACTCATCCATTTTATTTTCATCGTAAATGGCATCTATTTTGGCATATTCATACTCTTCTACTTCAACACCAAGTTCATCTTCATCTACTGCATACAACGTAGAAATTTGATCTTCATGGTCCCTGGGGTGCTCTAGTACTTCACCAGGATCTGCCTCTATATACAATGGTGCTTGAATCTAATCTTGTTATTTTCTCTCCTTTTGCAATATTTGCAAAGGTTGTCTTCTGTATTAGGGATTAAAGTTCTTATTATGTTATGTTTGCCTCTGAGACTTCTTATTTTCCAACTCTAACTTAATCAATTTATCGGACAAAGTTTTAATTACATTACTCATATCCTCTAATGTTTGACTTTGAGAGGATTCTATCTTTGCCTTTCCCTTGTCTTGAATAGGTTGTGTCTCTGGTGCTTTGCCTGCAGCCACTAGATTTTCTTCTATCTCTAATTCATATGTTTGGATCTAATCAAGGGTTGGGGATCTTCTTTCCCTTAATGTGAATCCAAAATTTGACTCAAAATACCCTGCAAAAGTTATTTTTGTAGCAACGGGAGGGGGCTTAATCTCCACTGGAAGACTATTGTACAATTTATTAAATATTCTAAAAAATTCAACTACAGTTTCATCAGATTTCTTCTTTATAGCATTAAACTCTGTGAGTGAATACCCATGGTCTCTTTTTTCTCCCCATCTCTTTGTGAATAGGCATTCCATCTCTTCCCAGAAGGAATAGAGTTATTAGAAAGCCCTTTAAACCATTTTCTTGCTTCTCCATCCAAGGATTGAACAAAAAGTCTTAGAAAACATCCACATGTTCAACATTTAGGTTTTCTGCAAAATTACAAAATACTGATAAATGATTCTCTATTTTTTGTTCATCTTCCCCTATAAAAGGAGGAAGAATCTTGAGGTATTCTTGTGGCATTTGATTCAACGGTTGTGGAAATTCAATGGGTGCATACCTATTCATAAAGAGTGTAGGCGCTGCTATGTTTGCTCCCAAATTTATTGAACCTTGATTACCAACAGATGTGGAACCTGACTGAGGGGTAAATGGAGTGTGCAGAGGTGGTAATGTAGTTATAGGTTCAGGTAGAATAATTATAGCAGATAATGAAAAAGTAACAGACTCTAAAGATTGCTCTTGATAGTTGGGTTCTTGAAATGAGGATAATGTAAAAAGTGACTCTTGATCAGATGAATGTTAGGGTAAGAGATGTGATGAATTGTTGCCTGATCCAGATAGTGTAGGGATCGGTGTAAGTGGGGTTTTAGACCTTCCAACCCTCTTAGAAACTAGCCTTTCAGGATCTAAAATGGCTTGAACTTTTTGTTGTGAGGTGTATGATCTTGTATGGGGTCTTCTTGGAGCCAAAGTTATTGCTTTTATCCAAAACAACCAAAAATTTCCTCCTCACTAAATAACTAGAGGAAACTATTGAAACCCCAGGGAAAAGTGTTCTTGTCTTCTGTCCCTGGTAGCGGCGCCAATTAATGTTGTCCCTTAGGAGACCAGTTTCCTGGTTGTGTAGAAATTGTGCCTAAGACATTAATAATTTGTTATGCTTGTCACTTATATCTCTGTTCAATTCCTTATTTGAAGAGTCTGAAGGACTTGACCTTAAATTCTCAATATTTAGATGACTTGGAAAGTTTCAAAATGCCATGTGATGTTGAATATGAATGTGATGAGAAGAATATGTAAGGAAATTAAAGACAATATGTTGTGTTTAACAAGAACTATTCTCTGTAATTTAGAGGAAACATATGAAAAGAGGTTTTAAATATGCGAGCACCTTTAAGGATTTTAACTTCATTTACATCGGTAAATAAAGACCTGCTACTTCATTACATATTTAAAGAGATGAATAAATAGAAATGATGCATAATTGAGAAATAACAAAATCATACCCATCATGTATGGAAAATCTTGATTCTTTTCTTAATCATCAATTCATCAAGTACAAAATAATGTTGTCTCCAAGTTCTCCAAAATTTCCGCTTTTTTTCTATAACCTTGCCTCTTTTATACATCATAGGATAATTAATAACCACCAAAAACTGTTAAACTACCTAACTATCCTCTAACTGCTTTAAAGTAAAGATCATTACAAAATATTACATTTGAGGGTAAAAACACCTCATTCATTTCAAGAAAGCAAGATAATAGGAAGTAATTGAAATCAGAGAATGATGGGAGGTTTCGGCTCGCTCTTTGAATCTATAGCTTGAGCCTATGGTTTTGCTGATCTATCTTTGTGTTTCTCTATCATCCATTCCTTGGACTTTCTCCATAATGGCACATTTGAATTTGCTGCTTCTTCTAACTTGTCAAGTGTTATCCTGCAAGCTGTAATCCTACTATAAGTCGAATTGTCAGTAAATAGAGTCTTTACCATCTAGAGAAGCTTAAAATCCTTGTTCAGGAAATTCACTATGGTGGAGGAAAAAAACTGTAATAAATGTTGTGCATTAATGGAGTAGTGGATGAAGTGGTGGGGTACATTGAGTGATGTGAGAAATTAACAGATGAAAGCGGTGGAGGATGTGGAATGAGTGACATGGGGTAGAAAGATTTGGGAGGCCCACTATGGGGTTAAAGAATGTATGGGAGCTTCAACGAGGCTGAACCCCCACAGTAATTTCAGGCCACACATCGCGGTCAGCCATGCTAATGTCACAGTCAACTGCAGGAGTTGAAATTTAATTAATCTCCGTGTTCATTTCTTCCCCGCAGTACACCTCAATGTACTTATCAAGCTATCGCTTGATTGTGCATCTTGAACCTGCATGAACTTTAGACAATGGGTCAGGCCCATTGTATTTTGATTTTTTTTTTAAATAATTACATACAAAATATTTGACTTTTTGTTTTTATTTATTATTTATTTTTCTTTTTAAATATTATCAAGTAACCTCAAATGACATTGAATGCTACAACAGGTACAACCATATTGGAGTACGCAGTTGTGCCATGCGTTCGAATGTTACAATGTGACCATTGAGGATGGAAAACAAGATCCCAGGAACATCAACATTCCTAAGTCAGATAGATAGACCGAAGTCATGGGGCCTAAGGTAGAAGTCCCTAATATCTCACAGCCCTTGACGACAAAACAAGTGAATATTGGATCGGAAGCACAACCGAAGTTCGCAAACATAGGTGACTATTGGGATGAAGACACAGTGGACAAAGTTGTGGAGTTATTGCGAGAGTATCAGGACTTGTTTCCCACCAAGTTCATTGATATGAAAGGGATAGTAGGGGGTTTGTGTGTCATGAATATCACTCTAAAGCTAGATGTGAAGCCAGTGAAGTAACGCCCCTACCGGTTGAATCCTAAGTATAAGGAAAAAAAGTGCGACGAATTGGATAAGATGCTTGCAGTTGGGATTATTGACCCTATTGAAGAATCAGACTGGGTTGGTCCTATGGTGGTTCAGGATAAGAAGAAGGAATCATAGAAGGCTTCCACAAAAGAGAAGGTTGTGGTAAAAGAAAAGGCCATGCAGTAGAAAGAAGTTGCTGCAAGGGAGAAAGAAGCAACCAAAGAATGGGTCTTTGCTAAAGAGACCAATGCGGCCAAGGAGAAGACTGTCACTACATTGTAGGCCACCATTGACCTTAGCAAGTTAGAAACGGACTGCACAAATGTGGAAGGAGAGGCAGAGGGAGAAGAGGAAGGGGGTGCAGGCTTGGATTCCCCCTTCATCGTCAAGAAGAGGAAAAAGAGGAGTTCTACAGGGTGGTACAAGAAACATAAGTTAGACAAATCGACGAGCGCGATGCCTTTGGTCCTCATGGAGAGGGACCTAGATGAGATTGGTGATGTGGTCCATGATGCAACGGTGAATTTTTGGGGACACATTGAAGAACCGTACCATGAAATGATGGATCAAGTGTAGCAGGGCCTATGGGAATTGCAAGTCCAAAAAAGTATCAATCAAGTGAGCGTGGAACAGGAAAACCTGAAGCAAGCGAGTGGGTCAGACTTAGCAACAAAACTCACCCTGGACCTTCACACAGTGTAGTTACCAGAGGGGTCCCTACGCGTCGATGCAGTAGAAGGTAGGGCATACCTCTTACACATGAAGGATTTGAGTCTAAATTTGGTGGCACTTCCTATTCAGACACTGCACGAGCTGCATCAAAGGGTGTCAGATGAGCTCAGAGTTTGGGAAAAATACACACTATTGATCATCAACGAGGTCAAAACCAATAATCAATAGATGTTCAAGGAAAAGGCGTAGGCCCTGAAAGAAAGGGAGGAAGTGATGGCGTGAAGTCAGCAGCTAGAAGCATCAATAATGCAGGCCTATGGTGAGCTTCCTGAACTCCAGATTCTAGCAAAAATGGCCCCTGTGGAGAAGAATTAGAAGCTAGCATTTGCAGTAAAGGAGTCGAAGGAGGAAATTGGCAAAGTTATATTTGAGCTGCAGTTGCAGATCTCTAAGTTGCAACTCAAGATGCAGCCAACCACTCCTCCAAGAGTCAGAGAGTAGTGCAATGCTATTATTAAAGGAGAAATGCCTACCTTAGAAGCTGTAGTCAAAGGCTACACTCAGTTGTTCGAACAATCCATGGAATTGTGGACCTCGCTGCAAGAGGATCCCACTCTTCAGGAGATTGAAGTTGATATCTGGTAAAAGTAGAGGCGGTTCGATGAGATAAGGTCTACAACACGAACCTTAGCACCAATGCAAAGGTTCACCATATTATATGAGGGTAAGCTCATACAGAGTGAGATCAATGAGTTGTGTCAAAAGGAAGTAATCATATCTTCAAGGATGTAGCCTTGGGCCGATGAGGCAAGTCAATTGACATTATTAGTACAAATCAAGCTGAAGGCCATGCAACAGACGTAGAGAACCATGGGCCTTATAGTCAAGGGCCCAACAAAAGAAAAATTGGTTGAGGAAGTTTGGCAGGTCACTGTGTAGGGAACAACAGACCTGCAAGTATTCAAGATAGAGTTCAGTGAGTTGCACGTGAAGATTGAGGTTCCACTAGTAGAGTTACTTGAGGATGATTGATGAATTTGTGTTGGGGGCTTGTTGGTGTTGAAAATAGCAACAAGAAGTGCTAAAAATAGAAATGATAAAAATAACATTGCTATAAATAGCATTTTAGGATATACTCCAACTCTCTTGGAAATAGCAAAAAATAGAAATGCTAAAAATAGCATTGCTATAAATAGCATTTCAGGATATATTCCAATTTTAATTTGTCCTTGAATTAAAATTGAGAATTAAAAGTCAAATTTAGTCTCACTAGCTGTTTGAAAAATAATTAATTAATTCATATTGAGTTAATTAGTTGGAGAAAATCAAACATGAAGTCTATGTGAAGACATGCAATAATTATTCCTTTGATTGAGGAAGTTATCCCTTAATTAAGGAGATAAGATTGAGTTTTATTTGAGTTGTAATTAATTAGCTCAATTCACTAAGTTAATTCTAGTTAGATGAGTTCCAAACTGTTTGAGGAACTAATTGTGAGTTCAGTCAGTTAATGCATGCATGCATGCAACTAGTGTTCTCTAGATAACTGAATATTCTCTCATAAATAACTCATGCATGTCAGTTCAGAGAAAGACCCGGTTGAGATTAAAGGAAGGGACAATGTACTATCAGTTGGAGGAATTTTCCTATAAAGGAAACTCATCCATGCAGAAGGAATTCATCTCCTTCAGGATTGCATAGTTATTTTAAAGGTCAGTGTTGTGTGTGAGAGGATTATTCACACAGGTTGCAACTAGAGGACCCAAGAGAAACTGCGCAAGGAAATAGGACACTTGGAGGACTGAAGGAAGGCATATGTGTTGTTTATTTTGTTTATGAGTAGCAGTGAGGGTTGTACTAAGAGATGGATAGCTTGTGAGCTAAAACTTTGTGTAATCCTGAGATATTTCCACTTGTATGATAATACAGATAGTGAGGTTTTTAGCTGAGGCTTCCCCGGAGTATTCTTCTGTGTTTCATGTGTATGATTTCTTCTTCTCTATTATATGTGTTCCGATTGATCTTACTCAAATTGATTAAAGCTTCTGCAAAGTTTGATAGTAGAAGTAGATCAAGTATTTTTCTTTAGTACATTGCATTATCAGGTGATCTACGGTGAAATTTCTACATGGTATCAGAGCTACCTGATCTATAGAGAAATTTCTACATGGTATCAAAGCAAAGGTGATCAAAGTAGAGAACAATATACAAATAAGGGAGAAGTTTGAAGTTTGAAGTTCTTGATTGTAGGTACAAAATCAATTTCTTATCACATCTCAAAGTTCACCAATGGCGTTCAATGGCTTAAGACTCGAGTATGCCTTGGATGGCAGCTTGAATTACATAGCCTAGAAGGATCACATGGAAGCCGTATTAGAGGACAATGGTTTGAAGGACTTCATTGATCAAGAAGTCCCCAAGCCAGCAACAGCTAATGCCTAAGAATTGGCAGAATGGAAGAAATGTGTGGCAAGAGCCAGGAGGATTCTTCTGGAGGGAATTCGAGACCATATTGTCTCAAGTCTCCATGGGAAGGAGACTCTGTTTTCAATGTGGAAGACATTGAAGGATCCATATTAGAACAACAAAAACCATAGGAAGCTAGCATTGAAAGATAAGTTTCGAAAAATCAAGTGTGAAAAGGGCGACACGGTCTCTACATATCTGAACAAGCTCACCACTTGCAAAGATGGGCTTGGAAGTGTAGGAATCACGACAATTGATGATGATATGTTGAGTCTTGCTCTCCTCAATCTTCCTAAGAGATGGCATAGCTACTAGGACTCAGTGAATGGAAGAGAGAAACTGCCAGATTGGGAACGACTGTGGTCAGATCTGATGCAGGAGGAGATCAGGAGGAGCACCATATATAGTTCTTCATCCAAGGATGATGAAGAAAATCTAGCCTTAGCCAGTAGAGCAAGGAAAGGGAAGGAGAAGGATTCTCATTCCAAATCGAGTTCTTCCCATGGTGGGAAGAAGATTGACAAATCTAAAGTGAGATGCTTTAATTTTCATGAGGTGGGCCATTATGCAACTAATTTTCCATTGAAGAAATCCAAGAAGGGATCCTCGAAAGGATCGGAAGGTGAGGCATTAGCCTCTCTATTCGAATTGGATTTTACCCTCATCACATGCATGGTTTCATTGATGATGGATTGTGGTTGGTTTCTTAACAGTGGAGCCTCATTCCACATGACCAACGATAAGATTTTATTCAGTAACTTGGAGGAGAAGGACCTCTAGATGCTTATAGAGATGGGAAATTATGGAAAGTACCATGTTTCAGGAGTGGGCTCGGTTGCTTTTCAAAGGGAGCATGGAGCTCGCATCACCTTGACAGATGTGAAGTATGTGCCAAGATTGAATAAGGACTTGGTATCGATTGCAATGTTGGAGGACAAAGGATATGATGTTGTCTTTAGTAAGGGAAAGGTTTTTCTTAGACACATCACCACAGGTCAAGTGAAACAGGTGGGTTCACGGATACAAAACCTGTATGCTCTTGAGGTTCAAGATGCATGCAAAGCCTTTAGGAGCAAGGCAACTGTTAGAGACTTGGTGGTTGAGAGGGAGAGTACATTACCTCTCAACATGCAGCACCAGGAGAAGTCTCAGACAATTGTGGAGGAGCCACAATTGGAGAAGTCAGCAGAGGGATCACATGCAGCCATACCTCTAGGAGAGAGGTGGGGTAATGTGAAGTGATAGTCCCAAGAAGGTTGAAATAGGGGCAGGATCTTTGAGGTACCTAGCCTCTTTGATTAGACCTTTTTACAGGAGCCTCGACGAGGAGTAGTAGGATTAGGTGAGTGGGTAGAAACGGATGTGGATGGAGCGGTAGAGAGAGCTACAGTGCAAAAGTCCCAAGACAGTGCAGAGCTAGCAGGATGCAGCAATGAGAGAGGCACAGGAGTGTTGCACTAGTGCAGGATGGCACAGAGAGGTGTGCAATGGTGCGAGATGCAGGGAGTTGTTGCAGCAACATAGAGGTCAGAGAGGGAGCACTTGTCAGCGGTAAAGGGATCTTCAGCATTAGAGGGTGTTTCTAGCCCAATAGGGAGGTCAGTTGGGAGATCAGTCACTTCTCAGTAATTGAGTTGCAGTGTAGTAGCGGGCAGCACGATGCAACATGATGAGAGGAGGTGCAGTGCGGATGCAGTGCTGGGAGATAGGACCAGCAACAGCACGGATGCAGCGGGAGAAATCAGTGGGATTGATGCAGTCAAAGATCAAAGTGACAGAGCCTAGAGTAGTCAGATACTAAAGAGCATAGAGGTGCAGAGTTTTCAGTCGATAGAGGCAATAACATTCAAAGACTTTGATGACAGATGCAGGTTGTATATTTTTTTGTTTTTGGAGTTGTTGGAGCAATAACACTTGAGAGAAGTGTTGCATGCAAAACATTCCAAAGGTTCAAGATCGAGTTCGAGTTGAATGCCTTTCTTGTTGAGAGGGAGTGTTGAAAATCGCAACAAGAAATGATAAAAATAGAAATGCTAAAAATATCATTGCTATAAATAACATTTTAGGATATGCTCCAACTTTGTTGGAAATAGAAAAAAATAGAAATGCTAAAAATAGCATTGCTATAAATAGCATTTCAGGATATATTCCAATTTTAATTTGTTCTTGAATTAAAATTGAGAATTAAAATTCGAATTTAGTCTCACTAGCTGTTTGAAAAATAGTTAATTAATTCATCTTGAGTTAATTAGTTGGAGAAAATCAAACATGAAGTATATGTGAATACATGCAATAGTTATTCCTTTGATTCAGGCAGTTATCCCTTAATTAACGAGATAAGATTGAGTTGTATTTGAGTTGTAATTAGTTAGCTCATTTCACTGAGTTAAGTCCAGTTAGATTAGTTCCAAACTGTTTGAGGAACTAATTGTGATTTCAGTTAATTAATGCATGCATGCATGCAACTAGTGTTCTCCAGATAACTGAATATTCTCTCATAAATAACTCATGCATGTCAGTTTAGAGAATGACCCAGTTGAGATTAAAGGAAGGGACAATGTACTATTAGTTGGAGGAATTTTCCTATAAAGGAAACTCATCCATGTAGAAGGAATTCATCTCCTTTAGGATTGCACAGTTATTTTAGAGGACAGTGTTGTGTGTGAGAGGATTATTCACACAGGTTGCAGCTAGAGGACCCAAGAGAAACTGCGCAAGGAAATAAGAGGCTTGGAGGACTGAATGAAGGCGTATGTGTTGTCTATTCTATCTATGAGCAGTAGTGAGGGATTGTACTGAGAGTTGGATATCTTGTGAGATAAAGCTTTGTGTAATCCTAAGATATTTCCACTTGTATGATAATACAGATAGGGGGTTTTTACCTAAGGCTTTCCCTAGAGTATTCTTCTATGTTTCATGTGTATGATTTCTTCTTCTCTATTATATGTGTCCCGATTGATCTTGCTCAAAGTGATTAAAGCTTCCGCAAAGTTTGATAGTAGAAGTAGATCAAGTATTTTGCTTTAGTACATTGCATTATCAGGTGATCTACGGTAAAATTTCTACAATTGGGACAAGGTCCCCTAGGGTAAATTTTGCAAATAGTTTTGTTATTTTTGTAAAGTCTCCACATTTTGAGGAGCAGAGTGCGAAGGTTGTTAGGAGTCAAAGGGGCTTTAGGAAGGTTAAATCCCCTTAGTTTGATAGAATATAAGTTGTTTTGTGACCCACCCATGGTTCGAGGACCATGATATTGTAAAATAAGATGATATAAAAGAGTCATAGAAGTTCATAGATGAAATAACATAATCATATAAAAGACTATTTTGAAGCAATATTTGTGTATATGTGCTTTTATGTTTACCTCTGCATTTATTGTGAATTCGCTCTGTTTATTGCAATTATCATAATAAACACTTAATAGATGCGTGAAAGTGGTAGATCTGTTAGTTTATGTTATGAATGTTTAAATTAATTGGTGCAGAGTTAGAATTTGTTATCTATAAGTTACTTTAATTTCCATGTTTCAAGGGTTAGGGTTCACGAAGATCGGTATAAAGCCCTAGGAGTAACAAAATCCCATCACACTGACCTCTGGATGTAGAAACCTAGTTCTGCCATCCCCCAATACTACCTAGAGTGAGACTACAGTCTACGCTACGTGGATTGTTACTAAAAGGGATGACATTGTAGGGTTTTTTGGGTTGGTGCAACTAACTCTGAACCTGGGTTCAGACCCCATCAAGGCAACAAAGAGTATGCTGGTAAAACATTCAGGAGTAGGGCCTTTGTGGGACATCAGTACCTAATAGTGTCCATTGATTTCCTTGAGAATGCTATGACTAACATGATGGTTTTGAGGCAGGGACATTCCTTAGTTGTTGGACCTTCCAATGTGAGGAAACCTTGTCGAGGGATGGTTTACTGAGGATGGGGGTTATAACAGAACTTGGAAGGTGTGACTGCACAGAAGGGGGTGACCGGATTGATTGAGGCACTATGTGGCTAAGAAGGGAAGGCTGAGGTTGGATTTCTTTTTGTCATTAGCATTGCTAGATGGAATCAAATGCACACTGGGAGTGTGCCCTGGAACAATGAATTGGTAACTGTTCAATGAGAGGACAAGTGGCACAGGATTATAATGCTCGACATTAGATGCAAATTTGACCTTGGAGAGGATTTTGGACTTCCTGGGAAGGAGGTGAATCCTGGTATTACTTTGAGGGTGGAGGTGTGAGCCTTTGGACTCCCTTGTTGTGGATGCAGGTATTGTATCCTTTTATTTGTTGGTTGAGAAAATGTGCATATGTGTGTATTATTCTAAATACTTTATCGAGCTAGATTTATAAAGCTCCAAAGAAATTATGATTTTTTTTGGGTGAAGAAAATGTTTATGTGTATATGTGGTTATTATTGTAAATACCATAATGAGCTATGTTATAAAGCTCCAGTAAATGGTATGATTGTCAAATCTTCAGCGATGATCATTGTAAATACTGCAATGAGTTGTGTTATAAAGCTCCATGGGTAGTATGTTTTGTTTTCAATGGTTTTGCTGGTTATCGGTGTCATTGAACACTGAGGATGGTATTCCCCCAAGGGGAAGGGTTCTGTAAAAACCCTGGTCAAAATTCCATGTTAATAAAGGAAAAAATAAGACCAAGGTCATGGGACACGTATTCCAAGTTGAATGCTGGGCAAGACATCCTAGTGTGGGCGTTCATTGGTTTATTATGACTAAAGAAAATGGAAAAGGATTTGGAAAGGTAAAATGTCATTTTTGGCACAATTATTTATGAAAATAATGGAAATTAGGAGAAAAATAAGGTGAAAGGTCATAGGTTTCATGTGAGGAGGAAATGAAGGAAAATAATGAAAAATGAAGAAAATAGGGGGAGCATCCAGTGGTTTGATGCATTAAAACTTTAGTTGGTCTCAAGGGCTGGTTACGTGAGGGTTTGGGATGACTCCTAGGAGTTATGTCACTGATGTGGAAGGCCTGTGTGATGTGTTTAGCTGGTTCCACTTCCTTAATTGACACATAGGGAGTGAAATCATATCATAGTAACTTATTGTCACATGTTTACCTGGTTGGTCGGTTACCTGGGTAGATGTGGGAAGAGGGTGTTACAGTTATGTTAATCTTGATCTTGTGGATAAGTGTGTTTAAATAAAGAAGTGCATGGAGAATCTTGGTTAGTGCAGTTGGTTACAGGTACAAAGAAGAGAGTTCATCACTGGGTGAGAGCTTGTGCATTTGACTTGAATGGTATGCCTACATAGGCACATTTTAATGTACTTTTGTTGGGATCATATAGTATGTTTTTGGGTATGGATTGGATATATCTTCATGGCACTAAGGTGGACTTGTATGACAAATCCATTGAGTGCTTGGATCAAAATGGGGAATAGAGGACCTTGCAAGGTAAGAAGAAGGAAACATTAGTTAGAATGGTGAAAGCTATGCAGGAAAATCGCAGTTGTAGGAAAGGGTGTGTGTTATTCATAGTGCATATTTCTGGTGAAAAAGGTAAGGAATTTGAGGATGCGAGTGTCTTGAGTAGGTACCCAGTTTTACAAGAGTTTCAGGATGTGTTTCCAGTAGAGATTTAAGAGCTTCTGCCTCACAGGGAAGTGGAATTTTCTATTGAGTTGGTACCAGGGGCAACACTTGCATCAAAGGAACCCTATAGGATGAGCACACCAAATTGGTGGAGTTGAAGCTGCAATTCAAGGAAATGCTTGACAAGGGATACACTAGGCCAAGTGTGTCACCTTGGGGTGCACTAGTGTTGTTTTTGAAGAAGAAGGATGGTACTCTCTAGTTATGAATTGATTATAGGTAGTTGAAAAAGGTGAGGATAAAGAACAAGTATCCATTGTCGAGGATTGATGACTTGTTTGATTAGTTTGAGGGAGAAACAATGTTCTCGAAGGTTGATCTGGTATTAGGATACCATCAAGTACGTATTAAGGCAGAGGACATCTACAAGACTGCTTTCAAGACCAGGTATGGGCATTATGAGTTTGTTGTAGTTCCATTTGGTTTGACTAATGCTCCAACTACTTTTATGTGTTTTATGAATAATGTGTTGCATCCTTATCTAGACAATTATGTTATTGTATTCGTTGATGATATATTGGTATATTCTAAGAATAAGGAAGAACATGTTGAACATTTAGCAGTAGTATTGATATTGCTGAGAGAGCATCTGTTGTATGCCAAGCTTAGAAAATGTAGTTTCTTTCAGACAAATGTACACTACTTTGGACATTTGGTTTCCAAGGAATGCATAGCAGTGGATCCAAAAAATATAAGGGCTATCATGCAGTGGGAAGCTCCTAGGAATGTGGATGAGGTAAGATCATTCATGGGGCTAGAAAATTATTATAGGAGGTTTATCAAGCACTTCCCTTGCATTACTTATCCTATTACATCGTTGCAAAGGAAAGGTAAGAAATTTGAATGGACAGAAGAATGTGCATCTAGTTTTGAGCATTTTAAGCAGTTGTTGACAATTTCTCCAGTCTTAAGGATTGCAGATCCAGGGAAAGAGTTTGTGGTATGTACATACACTTGCAAGAGAGGACTTGGTGGATTTCTGATGCAGGAAGGAAAAGAAGTGTGCCATGAATCAAGGAAACTGAATAACCACGAGAAGAATTATTTGGCACATGATCTTGAGTTAGTAGTGACAATCCATGCATTGAAGATGTGGAGACACTATCTTCTTGGTAGGAGGTTTGTATTGATGAGTGATCACAGTGGATTGAGACACTTGTTTGACCAACCAAATCTGAATGCCAGGAAGATAGGTGGTTGGCCATGATCAATGAGTTTAACTTCGAGGTCAAGTACATTAAAGGTAAAGGGAACATGGTTGCATGTGCTCTTAGTAGGAGGATACAAGTAAATCATATAACATATATGAGATCCTATGGGATAGATCTACAAGATCGGATCTTTTAGGCAAGATAATAGGATGACAGGTATATGCATCTTATGCATAAGTTACAATAGGGTACATGTGATCAAGATGTGGACTATTGTCCTATAGCAGATGCCTTTGTCATATGTAGAGACAAAATATATGTGCCAGAAAACAGTGAACTGAAGAAGCTTATCTAGAGGGAGTTTCATGCTAAGTCATATTCAGGCCACCTGGGATATGAGAAGACATTGACAATGGTGAAGAAGTTCTACTATTGGCTGAACTTGAAGAAAGAGGTGGCCGAGATTGTTGTGAAATGTTTGGACTCTCAGCAGGTAAAGGCAAAGTGTAAGCATCCTGGTGTTTTATTGCAGTCGATTCTGATTCCAAAGTGGAAATGGGAGGTCATTTCCTTGGAATTCATTACGATTTTTCTGAGGACATCTAGACTTCATGATTCTATTATGGTTGTGGTTGACAAGTTTACAAAGGTAGCACACTTCATTCCGATGAAGTTTACATATTTAGCTAATGATGTAGCATAAGTCTTCATTAAAGATGTAGTGAGGTTGCATGGTGTTTTGAAGAATATTGTGTCAAATAGGGATGTCAAGTTCACTTCTAGGTTATGGAAAGATTTATTTTCCAGGTTGAGTACAGATTTGGCCTTTAGTACAAATTATCATGGGTAGACAGATGGATAGAAAGAGAGGGTCAATAGGATATTGGAGGACATCTTGAGTATGTATCTAATGCATCTGCACTCGAGGTGGGAAGAGTATCTTCCATTGGTTGAGTTTGCTTACAATAATGGGTAACATGAATATTTGAGGATGAGTCCATTTGAGGCACTCTATGGGCGAAGTTGTAATATTCCCATCAGTTGGAGTGATCCAGTTAATAGGGTGTTGAAAGGACCAGAGATGTTGGAAGAGATGGAATAGGAAATGTAGGTAATCAAGAAGAATTTGAAGGCAACATAGGACAAAAAAAAAAGTTATGCAGATCAGAACATGATATTTAATGAGTTTCAGGTTAACATGTGTACTTGCACATCAAGCCCAAAAATAGCTCCAGCTTGAGGATTGGATCATGTATCAAACTGACATCTCGGTATTGTGGACCTTTCAATATTCTTGAGAGGATTGGAGCAATATCCTACTGACTTGCATTGCCTCTGATAGTGAAGGTCCATGATTTTTCCATGTGTCATTTATTAAGAAGTATGTTAAATATGTTGATCATGTGATTAACTGGTCGATACTACAGGTGGAGCTAGAAGGAGAATTCCAAGCGGAATCTTAGTGCATTTTGTAGAGAAAGATGCTCATGCTCTGGAACTGAGCAATCGAGTAGGTTAAAGTGCACTGCAAGCACTATGGGCCCACTGAAGCTGCATGGGAGATGGTTGATCAGATGCGGGCTATGCATCCTTCCCTATTTGCTGGTTGAGCGAATATTTTGGCATATGTTTTGGTGTGATGTTTGGTATATGTATATATGTATATGGATGTAAATACCACCATGAGTTGTGTTATAATGCTCCAATAAGCGATATGGGTGTCTTTTCATTATGGTTGTCATGTTGTTATGTTCTCATGTTGGTTTTCTTCTCAACAAGATGATCATTGTAAATACTGTAATGAGATGTGTTATAAAGCTTCATGGGTAGTATGTTTTTCTTTTCAACGATATTGCTGGTTGTAGGTGTCATTAAACACCGAGGATTAAGGTGTTCCCCCAAGGGCGATGGTTTTGTATCAACCCTGATAAAAAATCCATGTAATAAAGTTAATAAAGGAAAAATAATAACTAGGGTCATAGGACACATATTCCAAGATGAATGTTGGGAAAAAACATAGTGATGGGGATCACCTATGATTAATTAATGGCTATGGAATTCGGTAAAGGCAATGGAAAAGGCTTTGGAAAGGCATGAGGAATTTATTAGCATTTTATTTATGAAAATAATGGAAATTAGGAGAAAAGGAAGGTGAAAGGACACTGGTTGCATGTGAGGATGGAAATGAAGGAAATTAATGGAAAATTGAAAAAAATAGAGGCCTCATTGATAAAATGTCTTCGAAGGACCAATTTGTAGTTTTTTGTCAGTTGTGTTTTAGAGCTATCATTTTCTACTCTCTCTCTCATACTCTTGGACACAAAGTTTTATTGGAGGACTCTTGGAGGAGTGTGGCATACTTGGTATTTAGAGCAAGAAGGAAGAGAAAGAGTAGGAAACTGTAAGAGGACATCAGAATAATCAACTACAACAAGCTTTTCTTGTAGGTATTGAATTGCATGTATTATTTCCTTGCTAGTTTTGGCATGCATGGCACATGCTTGTGGTTTCTTGGTTATGATCTGTCATCTGCATGGAGGATTTCCTAGATTGACAGTGGATTTTCCTAGCCTTGCCATTTTCTGGATAGCCATGGTGTTATGGTTTTCTTTCCTTTTGTTTTCTAGTTGGTTCTCATGTTCCTTTGGATGTGGGTTTAGTTACTAGTTCCTGGAGCCTTGGCTGGACAAAGGCTCTGGAAGCCCTGTAATAACTTCAATTGAGTTACTATTACTAGAAGCCTTGGTTGTAAAAATGCTCTAGAGCCCTTGGTGGGTTGAGTTACTAGTCTTGGAAGCCCTGGTTGGATGGACACTCTAGAGCCCAACAACAGTTGTGGGTTAAGTTACTAGTCCTGGAATCCTTGGTTGGAACAAATTCTTTGGAGCCCTGGAAAACTTGGGTAGAGATCGATCTGGTGATGGTTAGTGATGTCTGACCATGAATTAGAATCACTAGTGGAGGGTTGAGGTGTTTTGGCCTTTGGTAACCCTAGTTTGGTCTTGTTTGATCTATTTAATGAGACCCCAAATTCATGCTTGGAATATGGTACAGGGGTGATTAGATGAAAGAGAGATTTGGTTCAACCCAATATATAGTTGGTTGGTATGTGGAATTCCCTGACTTGGTTTGATTTTCCTATGTTACTTCTCCTTGGTATTTTCATGAGTAAATATGCTTGATATTATGTGGCTTTAATGGTTGTTTCCTCATTCATACTTCTTTGGTTATTTGTTGGTTATATACTATTTTATGATAGTTATGACGTATGGATCTCGTCATGTTTTGGCTAGTATATGAAATCTTAGTGAATGAATGACCTAATAGATAAAAATGAAACTATTGTGAGGAGATATTGGTTTGCCTTGATGATTCTCAGATAAGTATGAGACCCATATGCTCATATCTGTTGTTGTGAACTGTAGATTACATGTTTGTGATATGTTTAAAGAAATTCCTGTCATGGCTAGTAGGGGTAAAATCAAGTCCTTGTTTAAGTGTTTTCATTAATACCATTGTTTCAATGTTACTTTTCATTTCTAGAAGTTTCATGAAGTTCTAGGTAGTGTCTGAGTCTTGGCCCTAAGAAAGTGGCACAAGATCTAGGGTCGTTGGCACATAACTTACTAAAAGAGGCCATAGTCGCATGACTTCCTTGCTATGGGAGTGATTAGAGGGTCCCAGTTGCATACATGCATTTTCATGGGAGTGACTGAAGCTTTAGGGCAGTGAAAAAGCAAGTTCCCTCAGGGGTTGAACACCTGAAGGAGTTAATTGGCTCTTGAAGGTCTTGTCGCTTCTGAGGAAGGTCGGTTTGGTTTTGTCATGTCGTTTCCACTTCTTTAAATATACATGGGGAGTTGAATCATATCATAGTAACTCTTTGTCACATGTTTACCCCGGTGGGTCGGTTAGCTGGGTAAATGTGGGAGGATTATGTTACAACAAACTTGTCTAGATAGGAACGCAACACACTATTCATCAAACACATGAAAGTAGTTGGAGCATTAGTTAAACAAAAGGGAACCACCACAAACTCATAATGCCCATACCTGATTTGAAAACCTGATTTGTAGATGTCCTCTTCTTTAATGCATACCTGATGATATCCTAATCTCAACAATCTTCGAGAACACTGCTACTCTCTTCAATTGGCCAAATAGGTGATCAATCCTTGGCAACAAATATCTATACTTGAAGGTTACCATGTTCAACTACCTGTAATAAATGTAGAATCTAAGAGTACCATCCTTCTTCTTCACAAATAAGACTGGTGCACCCCACGATGATACACTTGGCATAATGTATCCCTTGTCAAGCATTTCCTTCAACTGTAAATTCAATTCCACTAGCTTTGGAGTGCTCATCCTGTGTGGTGCCTTCAATAGGTATATTATAAGGCATATTTTTATATCCTCCATCCTATAATTTCCTCTTTTCTCACATCAATTAACATATTTTTTGGCTATAATGTGCCTAATAGGAATACTAAAGGATGTTTTTCATACTTTATGGCCTAATGTGGTCAATGTGAAGGAAAATAACCTTTTTTAGTGCATTTACTATGCAGAGGCACGTTGGAGGTAGCTAGAAAAGATGTAGGGGACTTTTCCCCTACATTTACTCTCCTACAACTAGACTTGATCCCTAAAATCACTCACCTACAACTCAATGATCTACTAGTAGTTGATGCACTCAAGTAATTGCGAGGATATAAGCGAGCTAGATCCACTTTTCTAGGGATTTTGGAGGGAAGCAATCCTCTTTCTAATGAGGTTTCCCCTCAGTAATGTTTGTATAAATAAACAAGCCTAAGGGTTTAATTAGATTCAATTTTTTAAGTAGGGAAGAGCTACTAAAATCTAGGAGCTTGAGACTATCATTTTTATTTCCTTTTCATGATGTACTTGAACTCTATTTTATGTCAATAAAAGGCTTACTGTTTTCTTCCATCTGAGTTTATTTCTGAGGGTTGAGTGCCCTTGGGTTAGGGACCAACCCAGAGGCTCTAATCTTCTTTTCCATATCTTATATATACATTACTTTTTGTAGAATCATTTTTTTATTTCTTAGTAGAAGTTTTCTTCAAAAATCTATTGGTGTGGGTCTAGTTACAACCTCTCTTATGGGAAGTGTAGTTGATGAATATGCATTAGCAAGCCAAAAATATGTGGTTATTTTCCTTTGCAAATGATAGACCTTAGATAAATTCTCTTTTACATACTCTGTTTTTGCATACTTAAGAGTTAAATCACATTTTTCTTTAAGCTTTCATGGATGTAGGTCAGATGCATGTTGCAAGTGAGATTGTCTTTTGATGCAATAAAATTCAACTCATCCTTTCTGATTTAGTACATTTCGCTACAATTTGGTTATTTGTTTGGAATTATTTTCAAGTGCAAAAAGGATTGTTTGTTTGGTTTGAAGGTACTACTAGTGGCTTGTAGGTTTATCACACTCATTCTATATTTATCAATTCATCATCAACCTCTTCTTTTTCATCTCATAGTGACCTCAAACCTCTGCCATTGAAATTTCATTCCTTGGTCATTGAAGGATACCGTGTGCACTTGATTTTGTGCAGGATGGGCCTTTGAGAGTTTCCATGTTTGGAAAAGGATTCATACAACCTTCACACACCTCCATCCACCCTTTCCCACATTTAAACCATCTTTTCTACCCTTAGGATGCTCATGGATCCAATCCTATAGAAAAACAGGGAAATCCTATAACAATCTTGTAGCATTGTGTAAACTCGACTAGATTTTCTCCAAAACATTGATTTTTGTCTCTTAGGATTGAATAATGTCCCATATGCTCTAAAAACATGAATGAGGAGGACCAAATACCACTTCAGACCTGGCATTTCTTCACTGCAACATAATTTTTCAATTAGGGCTAGAGGACATATTTCTTAATTTGAACAACAATGATGATTTTCTTATGAAATGCCTATGAACTTTGTCACTAAAGCTAAGTTTCTTTAACATAGTGATTAAAGGGTGATTTATCAATGCAAGGTAGATTAGGCTTGTTTCTTGAATTTATGCTTCTTTATGGTTTCAAATACAAGCATTGTTATTGCATAAGTTAATTTCCTTTTGAAAGAAACTTTTCACATTCTGCAATTAGACTATGTTCACATTCTTGCAAGTAGCATAAAGTTTACATTATACAAGTAGAATAGTGTTTCCATTATGAAAATAGAATAGCCTTTAAATTCCTACATCTATGGTTATCCTTTACATTTGAATGAATAACATTTTCATTTCTGCAATAAGAGTAATGTTTCCATTCCTGCAATTAGAATGGAGCTTTCTCTTTTAATTCAATTTCCTTCACTAAGTTAGCTCATAGAGTCGTTCAATAGAGAAATTTTGAGGTCTAAAATGGGCCTCCTAAGGAATATTAAAAAATAATAGTGGAAATAGTAAAATAATATTAGATTACCTCATCAAGTTTGGAGGGAGAAAAGAAAAAACTACTTTTCAATTCATATTTTCAACTTATCTACCTGTGATTTTACTCAAATTTTGAGAGGGGTAACTTGTTGGATGCATAATCTAATTTTTCATCCAAGGAGTACCCATTTTACATACTTTCGATGGACCCTACTATAAGAAAAATGTGAAATACATGAAAAAAATTGATTCCAATCACGTTTTTTCATGTATTTCACAATTTTCATGTAGTAGGGTCCATCGAAAGTATGGTAACTGGGTACTCCTTGGATGAAAAATTAAATTCAGCATCCAACAAGTTCACTCAATCGAAATTTGAGTAAAATCATAGGGAGATAAGTTGAAAATTTGAGTTGAAAAAGTAGTTTTTTTGTAACCTTTTTACTCCAAAATTGGTGAATCATGCCCCATGGTTGACATCATCATATTGAATCCTATTGGTTATTGTAAAGTTTATTTTTGTTGTACATTTTTGTTTTTAGGCCCATTTTCTACCTCAAAAATTCTCTAATGTTTGTATGTCCTGGTCCGGTCCATTTCCTGTAGGTGGCATGAGTAGAACTTGACTTATTGTGTATATAGCACTGTCACCCCGTAAGTGAGAGGAGAGACTCCACTCAACAATCTAGAGAGAAGAATAGAAAAACATGAGAAACTATCAAATGTTTCAACCAAGAGACATCACCAACAAAGAAGGAATGAGAAAAAATTAATATCAAGGGAATTCAAGAAGGAAAAACCTCTTATCTTTTATGGAGAAGTCAAGAAGGCTGAAGAGGAAAAATTGTCGCTGTTGGGAATAAATAAGCACTTCAGAGTGCATGAATACTCTGAAAACATGAAGGAAATAATAGTCATTTTTAGCTTAATGGGAAAAGATAATATTCTGTCGGAAGACTTGAGAAATGTCAAAGACATTAGAGAGAGAGTTTTTTGGAGAATATTTGTGAGATATTTTGCGAGAGAAGTGCCTATTCAAAAGGTACTATGGCAACAAGGTTAAAGAATTTCATGACCATAAATTGGGCAACTTACACTTGATGAGTACACTAACAGATTCTTGGAGTTTTTGAGGTATGTATCCTATATCGAGGATGAGAAAGTAAGTTTCAAGTTTACTTAAGTGGGTTACCACATGTTTAGATTTAGAAAAAAATGAGTTTGATGAGAAAAGAAATGGGGGACACCATTCGAAAAGAAAGGTATTTCTATGAATAGTCCAAGCATAAAACCAAGTTCCAAATTGATGGGAAAGCAAGAGGTACTAGGGTCATATTTAAAGGAAAAGAGAAGAAATCCTCAGGACATTAGCCATGGGGAAAGAATGTCAAGTTCACCACTCCTGTCAAGGGTGAGTATCAACAAATTATTACTACTACAACATAGTTATCAATCAAACAGGAACTATTACCTCAAAGTGGATACTCTAGCCCAAAACCCCCCAAAAAACATGAAAAACGGGCTGAAAACGAAAAGTGTTGATGCTAGAATAACATTTATTTTTTTCGGGGTACATTTTCAACACTTTTTTCAAAAATGATAGTAAAAAAGAAATATTTTTGTGCAAAAGACACCCTGAAAACAAAGAGTGTTGATGTTGGAATAAAGTCTTTTTTTCCAGGGTAAATTTTCAATATTCTTTAATAATGACGTTAAAAATAAAATATCATGACTCCGAAAAACTTTAAATTTCCAACGATTTTCAAACATGACATTAAATATAAAATATAACGTCTTTGAAAAGCCTTAAAATTTCAATATTTTTAGGCATGACATTAAATTTAAAATATCACGTCTTTGAAAAACCTTAAAATTCCAACAATTTTCACGCATGGTGCTAAAGAAAAAATATTTATAACTGTTTTCAACCATATCATTAAAGATAATATATCATGACTTAGAAAAGCATTAAAATCTTGAAAATTTTTCAACCATGGAATTAAAACCAAAGTTTATGACTACAAAAAAATTTAAGTTTTCAAATTATTTCAAGCATGACATTATGGAAAAATTTATGACTAAAAAAACTTTAAAAGTGAACAACTGAATGAGAGAGTTATTATACCAAGAGTAATTTATTTTTTAAATGCTAAATGTATAGCGATTTTAAAATCCTAGCCTAAGACAACTTGATACATTGCAACAAAAATTTAAAAATCATCCATCAAATTGACACGCAATGTAGGTGAACTCGACCCATTGTAATGAAAACTTCAAGACCAATCATGAAATTGACGCATTCTGGAGGTAGTCTCGATTCATTATAATGAAAAATCTAAAATCAACTATCAAATTGCACATAATGGGATCAAGTAGCTAGACGAGCATCAACACAAACCCTGCAAAAAAAAAAAAATAAAAAAAATAAATAAATAAATACAAAATAAATAAATAAATGAAAAATACAAAAGAAAAACAAATATTCAAATATCGAAAAAAAAAATACAAAAGAAAACAAAAATTCAAATATTGAAAAAAATAAAACAATAAAAAACAAAATAAAAAAAAAAAATAATAACAAGTAAAAAAAAAAAAAAAAAAAAAAAAATTAAAAAACATGAAAAAATAATCAAATATTAAAAAAAAATGTAAAAAAAATTCAAAATTAACTTGTAAAATAAAATAAATAAATAAATAAATGGGTAAAATATTTCAAAATACACATAATTTAAGAAAATAGAATAAAAAATTAACATAAAAAATAAAAAACGATTTTTTAAAGTTAAAGAAATAAAATAAAATGAAAACCAAATAATAAAAAAGTAAAAAAAATTAACAAAATAAAAATAAAAAAATCGCATCCGCCTGGGGTAGCTAAAGTGGCGATGGTTGTGGAATGAAGTCTCAGCGAACCGGAGATCTTGGGTTCGAATCTTGTACTACCCTCCCCCTACTGCGAGGTGAATAATGAACATGTAAAATCGAAAATGAGAGAGTCCTGCCAAGGTTAACAAAATAAAATTAAAAAAAAAAATCAAAAATTAAAAATAGAACATTAAATAAAAAAACAATTTTTAAAATTTTTAAAAATTAATTTAAAAAAAAAAATAAAAAATTGAAAAAGACAAGCCCATAGTGGCAGGGGCTGATTCTCGGAAACGGCCCCTACCACCCCCAGGGCCCGTTTGTGTCGTAGGGGTGGCAGGGGTCGTTTCTCGGAATCAGCCCCTACCACCCCAAGGTCGGTTGGACCCCGCTAGGGTGGGTGTGGAGTTGTATGCAACTCCCTTCTCGCGCACCCCCGCAGCCCAACCTAGCTGGGGGTGGTAGGGGTTGAATCCCAATGTCAACCCCTACCACTCCCAGGTTGGTTGTGTTGTGGGGGCAGGCGAGGAGGGAGCTGCCCCTGCCACCCCTGGGCTAGTTGTGCCGCAGGTGTGGGCGGGGAGGGAGTTGCATGTAGCTCCCTCTTAGCCCACCCTCGTGGCTCAATCGGCCTGGGGGTGGTAGGGGTTGATTCCCGAAATCAGACCCTGCCACCCCCGGGTCGGTTGGCAAGGTAATTTTTTTTTTGTATTTTTTTTTTTAACTACGCGGTTTATTTATTTTATTTTTCTAACTTATAAAAAAATTGTTTTAGGGTTTTTTTCCTTAAATTTTATGTTTTCTTGAAATATTTTCCTTTTATTTATTTATATTTTAATTTTTACAAGTAAATTTTGGTTTTTTTTACATTTTTATAGGTTTTCTTGTATGAATTTTTTTATAATTGATTTTTTTTTGTCATGTTTTTTTATGTTTTATTACCATCATTTAAAAAAAATATCACAATTAATACATTAGAAAATTTAAAGTGTAAAAAATAAGTCCTCTAAACAAAAATGGTCGATGTTGCATCAACACTTTTCAAAATCAAGATGAAAATCACTAAAAAAAATTGTTCATACTTGATATATATAAAAAATTAAAGTGTCAAAATTAAGCCTTCTAAAAAAATGTGTTAATGATGCATCAACACTTTTCAAAATCAGCATGAAAATCACTAACATTTAAAAAAATGTTCATACTTAATACATAAGAAAATTTAAAGTGCCAAAAATATGCTCCAAAAAAAAGGTGTATTTAGAATCACCGCTTTTCAAAATCGAGTGATTTTTTGCTACCTCAAAAGAACGGGTACTAGGTAATTTTCTCATTTGATCGGTAACCATGTTATACTAGTAGAGGTCGATCCTCTAAGCCAGCAAGAGAGGAAGTTTAGGGGTTCAAAAGAAGACACATATAATGTTGGACATGAGGAGAATACCTTCTATGGAAATGTTGTCCTCAACAATAGTAGACTGGCCCAAGGGTGTATAATGTGCAAGAAGTGGAAATGATGAATGATGTTTCTCAAAACATGCCATGAATCTATGTCACAATCGAAAGCAAGCAGGATGATGTGGTGAAATTGTGCCCAATAATGGTAGACAACATGCCCATGTTATCTAGTTTGAATCTTTACCATTGTGATCATTTGATGAGCTAGTTGGCGTGGACTATATGGCAACCCATAAGATAAAAGTTAATTGCTACAAGAAGTCGTTGGAATGTCTCATCAATGAAGGAGAGAGAGTGTTGTTGCAAGGGACAAGAAACCATTTAACTATTAAGAAAATATCATTGTTGCAATTGAAAAGATGCAGTTGGAAAGGATGTGACTTGTATGCAGTCCAAGTGACCAACAAATCAAAAGCTAACAAAGAAAAAATGGATGAGCACTTAGTGCTAAGAAATTTTGGCGATATATTTCCAGAGGAATTTCAAGGATTATTGCCTAAAAGAGAACTTGATTTTTCCATCGAATTGTTCTCAGGATTAGCACCAGTTTCTAAAGCCCCATACTACATGAACACACTAAAGCTATTGGAGCTGAAATTACAATTGAAGGAAATGTTAGACAAGGGATATATTAGGACCAGTGTGTTTCCTTGGGAAGCCCCAATGTTATTTGTAAAGAAAAAGGATGGCACTTTGTGGTACCCTCTTCCTAGGATCAATGACTTGTTTTATTAGCTAAGAGGGGCTACAATATTCTCGTAACTAGATCTAAGGTCCTGAGTTGTAACCTAATTTTAGCCAAGTTTTTTTTCTACTTTTCCCTTTATGTTGAAAAGAGAAAAAAAATAGAAAATAGAAAAAAAATAAAAAAGAAATAAAGAAATGAAAAGAAAAATGAGAAAACAAATAAATAAAA
>APFE031609918.1:0-20656 GCA_000404065.3 Pinus taeda | reverse complement strand
CTTCTATGGGGCACAATAATAACAATATGGGGACTACATGGGTACAACAATATAATAAGGGGTTTTTACTAATAACAATAAGGGGTTACACTAGTAGTATAGGGGCCTAACAAGAAATTACTTTTGAACTTGAATCTGTTCAATCAGAAGTTGATCCGGAACCTATCGCAGTTCAACCGGAAGTTACTTTTGAACCAGAATTTGTTCAAGAAGTTCATCCTGAACCAATTATTCTTTTACCAGAACACTTGGATCTCGAAGTTGAATAATCAGAAGTTGTTCCCATACTAGAATATGATCGACCAATTTATCCCTAGACATCTGTAACTATTGAGACTTCCTCTTTACTGCAGAGTCAGACACCAAAAATTTATTACAAACCTGATGGTGAAATCCTTCCACTTGGTTTGATTGCTATTGAAGAGGAATTTGAAGAAGAAACACCCAGAACTCCAACTCCTTTTGGACGAGGGCTTTAGATTTATCCTTCTTATCCTCAACTAATTGCTCCTTTTGATCTTGTTTACTTTCAAACTCTCGTAGATTCATTAGGACATTTATTGGGTCATTTTACTATGGCTAAAACAACATCCTGGATTGTATCATCTGTTACATATGTGACAACATCTACTTTCGTTACTTCTTCGATGTTTACCACAACACCTGAGTCACATCTATATGGTGTTCCATCGATCCCGCCAGGTTACCAATCATTATTTGGAACTCACTCTGGTGTTGCTTCTAGTACATGGTCTTCACACATGTCGTCCACAGGAATTTTACTTGGTTCTTCACTTATGGATACTGAACAGTTTGATCCATCAAGTCAATATCAAGATGGTCCATCTGGTTATCATTCAATGTATCCACTTTACACTAGATTTTCTCCATATGGAGAACAATATGCCCAATCTTCTTATCGTCCATTTTCTCAAGGGCAATCATATGGAAGTATACCGTCATCTTTAGGTTCAATTTATTCTGGAATGGTTGTTTGTCAATGGAAACTTACAATACCCATTCAACCAAGGCTTGTGTATCCATCACAACCAATGCAATTTGTTTCATCCATACCTACTAGGCCTGTCATCATGACTTTACCACAGTCGTAAGCTCAGTTAATTGTATCTCAATCTTTGCAAGCTGGTCCTTCAACCTCTGACCCTCAAGTTTTAGGTCTATAGACTCAGTCTTCTCAGGCAGTTTTACAACAACCATTTGCACCTGGAATCCAACAACCTTAGGCCAGTTTACCATTAACTGGGATGACTCAGACTTATACTGGTCTAATTGATTCACAACCTGGTCAAACTTACATTGATGGGCAACAACCATTACATCAACAACCATGGTAGCCACAATATCAACAACAACAATTCCAACAGTACCAAACTTATCCTGGACTTGGTCAACAAGCCTATGCTAGGTTTGGTCAACAACAAGTTTACCCAGGTCCTGGTCAACAAGCCTATGTTGGGTTTGGACAGCAACAAATTTATCTTGGTGCCCAACAACCACCTTATATTGGATATGCTCAACAAAGATACCCCTATCAAGGTTACCAGTAATAGATTCCTTATGCTGGTATGCAAAGGCCTATTTCCTAGGCAATTCCATCTTACCCTGGTTACGGTCAACCCAACATAAATTGACAGTTTCCTTTTGTCACAACACTTGAATTACCGGATTTAAATCATCTTACCAATGATCCCATTCTTTATGCACCTTGGTGGCTGGTGATTCCTCACAAATTGTGTTTTGATATTCGTAAGTTTAATGGAAACCTTGGAGAAGATTTGTCCAACCACGTTATGAATTTTCATTTATGGTGTTCATCCAACTCCCTAAATTATGATTCAGTTAGACTACGTCTTTTCCAGCGAACACTTACTGTTCTGGTTGCAAAGTGGTATATCGAATTACCACGAGCTTCATTTGACAACTTCACATCCTTAGCCATAACATTTCTAATGCAATTCCAGTTACCCATCATATATGAAACTGGAATGAAACTATTGACCAACTTTAAACAGACCACTGCTACTCAAATTTTTGATCATATACATGAGTGGCATCGTCATCATCGAATGGTCAAAACTTTTGTTCCTGATTGGCTTTTAGCTGAGTGGTTTATCAAATCCTTGTTTCGATCTATCACCAAGGATGTGGCTAAAGGACGAGTTGTTGCTGAAGATCAAGTAATTTCTTGTGCCCAATACTTAGACTTGATTTACACCTAGTTTAGCACACTCTATGATAGGATTCCTAATGCACCCAGACTAACTTTTATTGTTCCACCTGTTATCACTCAGGTTTTCCCAAAAGTTGTAAGAAGAGGAAAGGGGTTCGAGGTAACCACAAACCAACTTTTGGATACAGAATCTAGCCAATCTGTACCTAGAGAGGGCTCTTTCTTTAAGTTTTAGCTTTGTTTTATAAGGTTTTAGGCTAGTTATGAAAGCTTTGGGATTTTTGGTTGTATTTGGTGGTGAAATTCAGTAGTAGAGGGGTAGAACTAAATATTTTAGACCATTGGGCTAATGGAGTCAAAGTAGATGGCTCAACTAGATTTGGTTTCTCAACAAATGATGGCTTCACAGGGCAAGATAGCTAAACAGGAAGCAAATAGAGACTAGAAAAGATGGGATGGACTTAAAAGGGATGAAGGGCAACTAAGAATCCTTCAACATATTTTAAGAGAAGAGAACTTGACTAATCACCAATAAGGAGCAATTAAGAATTCCTTACTAAATGATCAAAATGAGTAAACTAGGAAACATGAGCAATTAAGAATTCACTGTTTATGCTAGTTTAGAAGAAAACATTGAGAACAAAAACAATTGAAGGAAAATTGCACTTAAGCACTTTCTGAATTATTCTTTTTCATTTTAATATTCAGATTTGAAACATAATTGATATAACAAACAAGAAAACAATACCACATGAGATATAAAATACTTATTTGTCTGGTGTTTGACACATGAATCCTGTGAAGAGTCTTTTGCATTAATTCTTCACCCAACCAGCCATGCAAAATTTGTCCAACAGCACTTTATTCCAAAGTAATCAGTTTTACAGCAATGTCTAAGAATCCACCCTCAATACTTTGAATGAGGGAGTATTTATGCAAAAAGCTTTACAATAAAATATCTCATAACAAAGTGAGATATATTCTGAGATGGCTAACTATATGTTACATGAAAATAGAGGCAGATGGTCTCGTAGATAGCATATAGAGGCAAAATGATGGTTTGTTGTCCCTATGCTTGGGAGCGTGCTACAGTCAGGCCCTATGATTTGGCATCTTGTTGTCTTTGATGTAATTCTATGCTGGTTGCTCTGCTTTTCATCTTCTTACTAATACAATTTAACTTGCTCTAATACTCTTTACCTGTTTGATCTCTGTTTATCCTCTTTACCATCATTGACTGTAGTAAATAATTAAAATTTACTTTTTACCAAGGACAAATTACAAAATTTCTAGCATTTCTTCCCACCATTTTTGCTGTGGTATTCTAGTCCTTTGAAGTTTTCTGAGGATTTCATCAGTCTCGGTGTACCTAAAAAAAGTAGGCTGAACTGGAAACAAATGCTTTAGATCATGTTCAACATAGACGAGGTTCTCTAGACTGCCATAGAGAACTCTGCCTGTAGGTAGTGCCTTTGGTGCTGATTTGCTCATTGATGAACTTACCTGATTATTTTCATATTGATCCATTTTGTCAACATAATCTATGTGCCTCATCAATTTATCATTTATAACTAAAGGACTGGGTAGCCCTTTGTTCTACAAAATACCAAATTTCTCCATAAAAGCATTGATTTCCTCCTGCATGTTTTGGCATCTTCTTTCCAAATTTTGCATCAGAGATCTTTTAGTCAATACCTTTTTGACTTCCAGAATAGTCCTTGTTCTGTCTTCAATGCCTAGCTCTTCAAGCTAGTACTTATTCTTGCTATTCAGAAAATTTATGAGCCTAGTGGCTTCCTCAAGCATTCTTCCTAATTCTGCTTTTGTCCTCTGAACCTTCTTCTAGGGCCGCTTTTACTAAATCAATTTGTTAAAATATTATTTGTATTGATGGCCAAACATCATTTATTGATTGAGTGATGTTGATCCAAAGAATCTTTCTAATATCTGCCAAGGGTTTGTCAAATGTGAGGTCCTTTTCTAATGATTTCACCTTTTGTTCTAACCCCTTAATTTCCCCCACTTTTTCTGCAAAATTTATCTTTGAAAGGTCATATTTCTGTTCTAAGGTATCATACTGTTCTTTTACCTTTTGCAACTCTGAAACTTGGAGCTTCATCTCCTCCATTTATTTTATCAGTTCCTCTGTGCTCAAACTTGAAGTACTTTCCTGTGATGTTCTTGTTGTTGCTGCTCCTGTGGCTGTACCTGTGACTACCTCAGCTGTGACTAAGGGGGCATTTGGAGCCAAAGTTGTTCCAAGGGTTGAAGGGACTACAGTTGAGACCACTGGTATTACATTGGGACGCTGAGAGGTCGACTCTCCCTGCCTGTTCTTCAATGATTTTTATAGCTCTTGCTCGGTCTCGTTTAGTCGTTCATTAAGATTTAGGAGCAAGTCCATAAGCTCTTCTTCAGACCTTTGTTGTATGGCCTCAGCAGTTTGTGGATGCCTTCAAGGAGGAAATTTCAGCTAAATTCTTAAGGTAGCTATGTCTTCATATTTCTTTTTAATTAAGGGTTCTGCAGCCTTCACATCCTTCGAATTATGACCTAATCCAATCACTAATTCTTCCAAACATTTAATCTTGTTATCTTTAGCCTGTGAGGAGGCTCTCTCCAGTTGTAATTGGGCAGTGGTATTACTTAAAAAATTCTCTAATCTTTGGGCCATCATGGCCTTACAAGTCAAAGTAGAATATATCATTTCTCTTGTTTGCCTATGTAGCTCAATTTGATCCAGGGGATGAATATATTTTGCCATAACCTCAAAATTTGTTTGAAGGTAATCTGCAGGTGTTTGAGGTTTCTTCACTTTAGGCTTGAATAGGCTCATTTCCATTTTACCCTCCTTGATGTCATAGGCTGACATCAACCTATTCTGATTAGTGGGAGCCATTTTTAAATATTGATTGTAAACTTGAATTCTCAATGGCTCATTCCTAGCTTTTATTTCCTTAAATTGCTTTTTAAAATCCAAGTTCTCCCTTGTTGGAGGCTTAAAGGATGATACCTCTACACTCTGTTGTCTTTCTAGCTCTTGTCTTTGTGAGCTAGAAGGTGTCCCAACTGCTGGGAAAGTCTGTTGACTGTCTGCACCTTCTTTTCTTTGGTTCTCTGTAGTTTCCTCAAAATATTCTTCTTCTGAAAGAGGATTTAACCTTTGCCTTTTAGCACCAGGCTTATCTGATGGACCACTAGCAGGGGTGCTTTCCTCCCTATCTCTCTTTTTGTTCTTTTCCTCATTCAGAGGAGTCTACAAAATTGGGGGCTCTTCTACATTAACCTGAATTCAGTGGGCCTGTGTTTGAATTTGCCCCTGATAAGTTTCAGGTTGCTTTGACATTATAGATTTCTCTGTGGCTTGAGCGCTGATCTCTGGTCCCTTTCCCTTGGATGTTCCTGTAAATGGTGTGTTGGTATCCTATGAGTGCTGCTGAGAGGTTTCAGCTGTAGAGGCACTGATCCCTGACCTTTGAGAAGACTCAAATCGTACCTGCCCAAAAGAATCCAGGTCAAGTGTTTTTTCAAGATTCCTCATAACATTTTTTATATTGACCTGTTCACTATCAGTTTCTACTAAAGTTCCTTCCCTCCATTCATCCATATTGGCAAATTGTTAAATCTATGGAATTTTGTGATGTATGTAAGGTGAAAGTTTGTTTTTCATCCTTCTGTCACATATAAAGTTATGAGGGTCATATGGAACCCAACCAAAACTTTTGTGTAACTTAAGGTGATCTTCTAAAATTCTTTCTGCTTCTCTCCATGCTTCCCTAGTGTTGCAGATAAAAGGGCCTAATTGATTCTTGATTTTGAGTTGTGCTTTCTTTTTGGCTTTGTGAAAATCAACTAAGTCTGAATTTATCATTTGTCTAAAATATTCCAGTGCAAACGGGCTCATTGGAACATATTTTGGTAACTTGAAAGGGTAAAGCTCACACCCATATATCCTGATTTCTGTATAGTTCTTGTATATATACCAATCACCTACTGTACTGCTTGGAGAGCTGAAGGATCCTCTTAATGTCACTACTGATCCTAGGAGGGGAAATCTCTGTCAATAAGGTGGTTGCTGGATGAACAAATTGATCAATGAACTCATTATAGGAGTACGGGGAATCAAAGGATTGATGGAAGATGGAAGTCCAAAAGATAATAGACGTTGAGTTGCCCTTGGTATCAAGTTTCATGACAGGGAAAGGGAAATTTTCTTACTGATAATAAAGCATGAGATGATATATGAAGGTGGTACACTTGAAAACTCTTTCATTCTCCAGTCTCATGAACTGGTCATGAATTTTATTAGCAATAAAGGAGGCATAATTACACTTAATAGTAGGGGGCTGTCCAGGAGTAAATATTGACAGCAACACTAGGGTTAACTCATCAACAAACTCACTAGTGTTGAATCCCATAACTAAAGATATCATATCAACAATGAGTCTTCCCATATCTATGAAGAAAGTTTGCATATAAGGAGGTGGGCCCTTAGGCTGATATTTCTGTAATATGAAAGTCTGACAGAGGCGATTAAGTTCTGAATGGGATAATTTAGTTGATTTCTCAAGTAAATCTCCAATGGAAATGGGAGTGAGAGCTTGACTGGGGTGAAATTGCAACATCTGATTCATGGTTTCAGCAGTTATTGAGAAGAGGGTTGTTTGGCTGAGAGACATAACTGCTCTGCAGTTAAGGTCATAATTGGCATGGCATTGATGAATTATATCAGGGAAAACATGGACTGAGGGGAGAAAGTACATGGGAAGATTGGATTCCCATAGTCCTAGGACATCAGAGCCATTGAGGTAGTTATCTCTACTTTGGCAAAAGACTTTGAGGTGATTTTTATCAGTGGCAAGGTCTTTTATTTCGAAGCCCTGATTTGCCAAAGGTAGATATCTAAATCTCAAAGAGGGGCATTAATGGGTGCAACATTCAAAGCCACTGGGGTTTCCATTTCTAGTTCTTGTGGATTCAAAAGGAAACTATGGTTTTCTTTATCAAATAGGAAACACAGAGGCTATGGGGGACTTAATTGATGAAAATAATGATTGAATTATTATAAATTTGGTCCTTTTCCATCAATTTACAGTGGAAAACTATAACTTGTAGGGTTTTGTCAAGAATTGGATAAATACCTATTTTCGGGGAATGACAAGTGAAATATAGGTACTGGTTGTGGCTAAAGGGCTCTAGGCTGCGTCGACTGCAAGTTTTTGAGCAGGTTGGTGGCTGAAAACTTCAAACTAATTGACGTCGATGTTCTTTTGCATGGGCGCACATGTTTACAATATAAAGCAATGAAAATGACTTGTTTGTTTTATTTACAAAGTCAAGGTTTGGTGGGGTTTTTGGATTTCGGATGGATGATGTCAGCGCCAAGTGATATGACGTTTTTGTCATATGTGGGAAGGCGGTAAGTGGTTTCATATTGCACCACTTTTGGGGAAGGACAGTAATGGACCTTGAGCCAGCAATTCCGTAGATATTTCGATGTGTGGTGGAGGCACTATGCAAAAACCGCTTTGTGATCGTGTGCTATCGTGAGGTCACAAAGGGCCGGGCAATATTCATAATGGCCGTCAGATCTTGAGGACCTGATCAGATGGTTGACGGAAGGTACGATATGATGGGGTTTAACAAAGGCGGGCCCGATATAATTAAAGGTTAATTTAATCATATCGGGAGTGGCAAGATAGGTTGGGAAGGTTATTAATTAACCATAAGGGTTATTAATCCCATATTGATGTGGCGGGGGATTAAGGGTTGTTAATTAGTTACTGATTAACTAATTAATTCCGATTAAGGATGCTTTATGATTATAATTAACCAGGGGCGGGATATATAGAAATTCGGGGATTTTTATATTTAAATAATATGGGAGAGGGTAAATGTTATAAGGGAATTATATAATATAAGTTAAAATTTAATATTATAATCAAATGAAAAAGCACTAAGTGTAAAAACATTTGATGTGTGTATTTAACTTAGGCTTAAAGTGAAAAGGGTTTTTATGAGAAATATTTGAAATTTTCCTTAGTAAAATAGGATTTTACTTAGGAAAATACTTGTGAAGGTGAGTGAATGACTTATGAATGATTTTAAATACTTAGGCTTTATAAATTATTGGGCCAAGGGTCCATTCCCTCTAGAAGTCAAAGAAATGCTTTGAGCCCTCTAATTTAGCAAATTCCTTAGTATTTAGGGGAAATTAGTGAAAATTTAGGGAAAATAAGAAGGGGAGTTAATTATTTGACTTTGCTTTGCTTGAGATGTTTTCAATGTACTGTATGCCTTGGCCTTGTGATGAAAGTAAAATATTAACACATTTAGAGTCATCATTCATCATATATGATTCTACACCCAACATCTACCTACCCTACCTACTTTTAACCTAACATTTTTCACTTCTTTATTTGGGTGCACTTAGATTGGAAAACCTTTATTACATTTTTCTTTTGTTTTACATGGTAAGGCCTATCTAAGTCTACACTTATTACATCCAAGGGCTCAGATTAAACTATTGAGCTCCTTTTTTCACTCTAACTATCTACTTATCTGCCAAGATTACATTGTTTGGTCAGATCTTTATTCTCTATATCTAAAACATGAAATTTGAAATATGAACTCCAAGCTTAAACTATTTGACTATTCATGAATTGTGGCATAAGTGACAAGCTGCACACAATTATTTATTACACAAAGTGAAAAAGTAGTGGCATTTAGACTTGCACACTTTCCTGGTCTCTCTTCTTGTTGGGGTCATTTTCTTTCATTTTTTGACCATCTTTTATTCTTTTTACCCTTTGATTTTTCTTTTAGGGTATACCCTCTTTACATTTTTTAAACTTTTTGATTTTTTGAAAATATAGAAAACCTTTGCAACACCAAAAGGTATGAACGTATTACATAGTGTTGGCATTATGATGCATGTATTTTACTTGATGGCAACCCTCTTGTAGCAGAACATATCACTTATATATAAATAGATGAATCTACTGAAGAGAGATCAGATGTGACAGAATACATAGGATGCAGGGCAGCTCAAAGCATTCAGTTCAGATGTAATGTATAATGACAACTTATTATGATGACAGTTCATAGTATGGTAACTCACTAAGATGATAGATCTTAGTTCAGTCTCATAGAATGAAGAAGAAGAGATATACGCAGTTTCTCCTTGATAAAGCTGTGTATACACGCAGGATTGGTGACCAAAACGTGTGTATACATATACACGCACTTTCATGCAAAGGAAGGCGCGTACATGTGGGAAAACTTATGGTTGGTCCATGGTATTTAGTTTGACATATCTGAACCTATGGTTTTGGTCCTTGGTATTGCATCTAAAGTGTTGAACCCAGGTATTTTGTCCCTAGTATTGGTTCTCAATGGTTTTGGACCATGGTATTGAGTAAGGCCTAAGACTATAAAAGGAGAAGAAGATCATTAGGCAAGGGTACTGAAAAAGTCTTGAATATTTGATGAAGTATGAGATCCAGTATGCAAGTTATGGGTTCATGATGCTTGCTAAGAAGGAATCTCTGCGGTTGATGGAGAGAAAGATCTAAGGATAGATCGGGATCAAATGGTTTGGAATGAATCATCTCTATATGGTTTGATTACGTTTATTCTAGATCTGTATATTGACGCATGTAATGTTCTGATCTGGGTATAACTTAAGTTTGAAATAGTTGCAATTCATGATCTAAAATATTTACAGATGTATACGTTGGTTGACTGTGATAAAACCACGTACATACGCAGGTTATACACATCTAAGTAGTGTATACCACATAAGCTATGATGTTTGAAGTTATAGACAGTTCTGGTTGTTGATGAGTTTTGGTGATTGTTTACTGATGTCAGTATTCTGCATATTCAGATTGGTTGATTATGTTTGGCTTCAATGTTGATGGATGAGATCTATAATGAATCAGGCTCATAATGACTTATCTTTATGTGATCTGATGGACTAGATCTGGTTGCTAACATGTGTATCATCCTTGTATATGTAATGATCTGGTTATGTCTGAAGACAGGAAGTGCAGCAAAGGTATAAGTAAGTAATTGATGACATATACGCTGGTTCACTTTCGTGAAGTTGCGTATACACACTGGTTTGGAACTTCCAAGTAGCATATGCACTCTGATGCATGATTTTTGATGATACAGTTGGTTCTAAATATTGTTGCAGAGTTTAGTATTCTACTCTGTGTTCTGGTGACTGCATTTGTGTTGACAGGGTTTCAGTGATTCTGATTCAGAGATTGATGATGCTAGTGTTGATTGATTATGTGCTTCAATGATATTGATGGGTCTAGTATGAAAATTGGATGAAACGTAGCCTTCAGATTATTATGTTGTGTTCCATGAGTATCTAGTCTGAAAATTAATGAAACGTGGTACCTGGAGGATGAAAGAGAAGGTTGTAGCCTTCTGTAGGTCGGTACCTACGTACTAGTAAATGGATTGGCTAGTACAAGAGCTAAGGGGGTTATAGCTCCCTTCCAGGAGAGTCTGTAGAATGAGAGAAGGTTGTACCCTTCTGCAGGTAGGAGCCTGTGTACTGGTATAAGACTGCACCAGTACATAAACATTGTAAAAAGAAGTTTCTTGTTAAAAGAAGATTGAGATGACTTGCAGCAGGTGGTTTTCACCCACACTGGGTTTCCACCTTACATCATGGTGTTCATGTGTGCTTCTTGTGTGTGATGATCCTTTTTGTTTTACTGCACCTGCTTACTGTTCATATGGTTAATGAAGTTCTGATGCACTAACTAAAGATCAACATTTAATGGATTAACTGAATCATAAGTATTCTGGATATATGCTAGTTGCATTAGACACAGTTGCGTATACACGTGGGTTCACTTAAATGAAGTAGCGTATATGTATCTAAGTATGGAAATGAAAAAGTTTTATTGATTTGATAATACTGATTCACCGCTCCCTCTTAGTATTATTTCCAACAATTGGTATCAGAGCAGGTCCTTTGGTAGGAGCTTGATCACTTGAAGGAGATCCGTAAAACAATGGGAAAGAAACTTAAGAAGAAAGCCCCTAAGAAGAAGAAGACATCGCAGAAGAGCTATGATAGTGGAAGAATCAATTAGGGAATACGTGGAAGAAGCACTTCAGATTTAGAATCACTTCAGAATGAAGATGAACAAGCAAAAGAACTTTCAGGTATGAATTTGTTATCCTCTGGTGATACATTTATCTATCCATTTGAAGATGATGAAAGTGATAGCGAAAGAACTAAATTTTCTCTTATGGGTGAGCAAGAAAGATATCAAATAGAGGCAAAATTTAAAAGGCTTACAGACAAAATTAGATATCAACAAGATCTATTGAACAAAAGGGAATGTGCCTTCAAGGAAGAAGCCACCAAACTAAAAGCTCAACTAGAGGAAGGAAACAAGGTAAGGAAGTTATTCAAGGACAAGGAAGATCAATGTCAAAAGTTGCAGGATGAAGTGACATCATTAAGAACTGAAGTTATTGAAAGGAGCACAATAATCAAGAAACTCAGAGATAGATCCAGTTACTATGAAAGTCTTGAAGCTACGATCCTCTCGCTAAAAGAAGATCTTGAAGAATAAAAAAGGCAGAATAAAGAACTACTGCAAGCTCTTGAAAAACAAGAAAACGAAGTTCTTGATCTAAGACATCAGTTGGAAGAAGGAAGAAAGCTGAAGAAGACATGAAGAAGCAGTATCATGAAAAGAAAGAGCATCTTTAGGTTGAGGTAAATATTTTAAAGGATAAATTAGAAGAAAATGATAAGCTCTTACGATTTCAAGATAGTACTAAGATTTTGGATGATATTCTTAGTAGTCGAAGGTCTCCTGCTATCAAAACTGGTCTTGGTTTTCATGAATCTGTTGAAGGAGAATCTAGTTCACAAAGAAAGACAAGGAACTCTAATACAAAATCTGAAATGCTTGACAAGGAGATGAGAGGTCAATCCCATCAACATCCAAGGAAAGAAATTCTTCAAAGAAAATCTTTTACTCCTCCAATGAATAATGTTGAAAGTTATGTATGTCATAATCTTGGACATGTTGTAGCCAGATGCAGAAGTAGAATGGCTCAAGACCATCACACAGAGAGAACATCACATTACAGGTACTTTAAGGGCTATTGTTTTTCTTGCAATATGTTTGGTCACAAAGCTGTTGATTGCTATAGAAGGAATATGAAACATGTAAGATGTTATGCATGTAACAAGCTTGGACATATAGCAAAGGAATGCAGGAACAAAGTATGGGCATCACACCAAAAGGAGAAAACATCATCACACTTGAAGATATGGAAGAAGAAGGAAGTACAGTCAGAAAGATGTGGCACAGCACAATATGCAGACATAACAGACTCAAAGGGAGCTGAAAGTGTAAAACTTCAGTGTCCTAAATTTCATAGGCAAGTTTCTTAAATGGAAGTCATGTATATACGCGAGTTAGACACTGCACAGTCACGTATATGTCATTTTGAGAAAAGCAGTGGGATAGGCTCAGGAAAAAGGTCTGATATGGTTCAGTCAATTATTTCTCTGTTTGATGATGGTTTTAATTTTCTAATAATGTGTACTCATAAGATGTTTAGAAGTGTTTTGATCCCGACTTGATGATGATGATGCCTTGATACTTCTTGCTGATATATGCATGATCAGATCTGACAATAAACAAGATGGCATAGGTTCAGGGGGAGCATATGCCTTTAATAATGCATTGTTGGCATTATGTTTAGTAGTCCTTGGTAATAATGATTATATGGCTAAATGATACATCTTGCTATGATATGGTTAAGAGTTGTCCATGATAAAATCTCATATGATTCTTGGGGTTACATAGTTGGTGTTCAGATCTGTGGTTGATTCTCTGATAATGCATATATGGTGCTCACATGGTGATCTTCATAAGGATAGGGATAAATACAAAGCTTGAATACACATCTTCATGACCTGATGATGAGTCACTCATATGCTGCTATCGACATATAACATAGTTCTTGGTGCTCGCATGGATGAGGACTGTTGTTGTTGGTGATATCAAGAAGTTTTGACAAAAGATCTTGAGCTTTAGATACATAGTGCTATATACAATATGCTGGATACATGGAGTTGCATTGTTGGAGATATGATGATGATGAGTTCTTACCTATATGATGATAGGTTGATACTCACATAGGTTGATTTATGATTATCAGATAAGGGATATTCCCATGTAATGTTACATATCATGCAGATCTTGATGATAATGAGATGACTATGGTGTTTTTCACATATGATATAATGTGAATGATTTTATAGGATGAGTTGATATCTATATGTTGACATACCTTGTTACAGGACATTTACAAGTTGCTGATCTGGAAGTGGTTGTACGCGAGTTTTAAGAGGAACATCTGCATATATACGCCTATTTCTGTAGATACAGTCATGTACATGATGGTTTGAAGGAAATCAGTGGGCCAGACTCACGTTGAGAAGAACCTGATATGGGTCTGACAGAGACCATCTGGCACAGATGGAACAGGTGCAGAGGGAGAACAGGGTTATGGTCTGGATGATGATTGACAGATACTTATGGAACAGATCATACATTGTGTATGATAGTTGTTGATGACTATCATGGTCTTATTTAGATGTTTGGTCCCATGTAAAGGTCATATCAAGACTCATGATGTAATAGTGTGTCTCTATCTATTGTGGTCATATGATGAAATTTGTACCCCCTCTATGCATAGGAAGGATGAGGAAATATTTCAGTCATGCATTTCTTTTATCAAGGTCATGTAACGATCTATGTTGGTTTCCCCACTATGCCTGGGATGAATGATGTTATACTCTTGTGTTATCATGTGTAAACTTTTGGTATATCCCCACTTTGATGGGAGATGGATGTATGTATGAGTCTTTGGTGATAGGAAGGTCATTTATGATGTATAGAGTCATGTTCTTCTTAGAACATTTTTTTTTGCAGACCTTGCTTACAATTAGGGGGAGCATGAACAACACTCTTCAGCTGAATAGAGTTTTTAGCATGTACTCAGAGGGAGCATGGATAGATTGGTATATCTTGGCATATACAAAGGGGGAGCTCAATCAGAGATTTCAGCAGGTACTTAGGGGGAGTATGGACAACAGAATGTATATCAAGGAAAAGAATATCTTGGTCCACCCTTTGCCCTTGATGTCAAAGGGGGAGAGTGAGATGGTATGGTTGTTGCCATCATGTCCAAAGGGGGAGATTGTTGGCATTATGATGCATGTATTATACTTGATGGCAACCCTCCTGTAGCAGAACATGTCACTTATATATAACTAGATGAATCTACTGAAGAGAGATCAGATGTGACAAAATAGATGGGATGCAAGGCAACTCAAAGCATTCAGTTTAGATGTAATGTACAATGACAACTTATTATGATGACAGTTCACAGTATGGCAACTCACTAAGATGATAGATCTTAGTTCAGTCTCACAGAATGAAGAAGAAGAGATATACACAGTTTCCCCTTGATAAAGCTGCGTATACATGCGGGATTGGTGACCAAAACATGCGTATACGTATACACGCACTTTCATGCAAAGGAAGGCATGTACATGTGGGAAAACTTATGGTTGGTCCATGGTATTTAGTCTGACATATTTGAACCTATGGTTTTGGTCCTTGGTATTTCATCTAAAGTGTTGAACCCAGGTATTGGGTCCCTAGTATTGGTTCTTAATGGTTTTGGACCATGGTATTGAGTAAGGCCTAAGACTATAAAAGGAGAAGAAGCTCATTAGGCAAGGGTACTGAAAAAGTCTTCAATATTTGATGAAGTATGAGATCCAGTATGCAGGTTATGGGTTCATGATGCTTGCTAAGAAGGAATCTCTGTAGTTGATGGAGAGCAAGATCTAAGGATAGATCGGGATCAAATGGTTTGGAATGAATCATCTCTATATGGTTTAATTATGCTTATTCTAGATCTGTATACTGATGCATGTAATGTTCTGATCTGGGTATAACTTAAGTTTGAAATAGCTACAATTCATGATCTAGAATATTTACAGATGTATACGCTGGTTGACTGTGATAAAAGTGCGTACATACGCAGGTTATACACATCTAAGTAGCGTATACCACATAAGCTATGATGTTTGAAGTTACAGACAGTTTTGGTTGTTGATGAGTTCTGGTCACTGTTTACTGATGTCAGTATTCTGCATATTCAGATTGGTTGATTATGTTTGGCTTCAATGTTGATGGATGAGATCTATAATGAATCAGGCTCATAATGACTTATCTTTATGTGATCTGATGGACTAGATCTGGTTGCTAACATGTGTATCATCCTTGTATATGTAATGATCTAGTTATGTCTGAAGACAAGAAGTGCAGCAAAGATATAAGTAAGTAATTGATGGCATATACGCTGGTTCACTTTGGTGAAGTTGCGTATACACGCTGGTTTGGCACTTCCAAGTAGCATATGCACTCTGATGCATGATTTTTGATGAAGTTGGTTCTGAATATTATTGCATAGTTTAGTATTCTACTCTGTGTTCTGGAGACTACATTTGTGTTGATAGGGTTTCAGTGATTTTGATTCAGAGATTGATGATGCTAGTGCTGATTGATTATGTGCTTCAATGATATTGATGGGTCTAGTATGAAAATTGCATGAAACGTGGCCTTTAGATTATGATGTTGTGTTCCATGAGTATCGAGTCTGAAAATTAATGAAACGTGGTACCTGAAGGAAGAAAGAGAAGGTTGTAGCCTTCTGTAGGTCGGCACCTACGTACTGGTAAATGGATCGACTAGTACAAGAGCTAAGGGGGTTGTAGCTCCCTTCTAGGAGAGTCTGGAGAATGAGAGAAGGTTGTAGCCTTTTGCAGGTAGGAGCCTGTGTACTAGTAGAAGATTGCACCAGTACAAAAACACTGTAAAAAGAAGTTTCTTGTTAAAATAAGATTGAGACGACTTGTAGTAGGTGGTTTTCACCCACATTGGGTTTCCACCTTATATCATGGTGTTCATGTGTGCTTCTTGTGTGTTATGATCTGTTCTGTTTTACTGCACCTGCTTACTATTCATATGGTTAATGAAGTTTTGATGCACTAACTAAAGATCAACATTTAATGGATTAACTGAATCATAAGTATTCTGGATATACGCTAGTTGCATTAGACACAGTTGTGTATACACGCAGGTTCACTTAAATGAAGTAGCGTATATGTATCTAAGTATGGAAATGAAAAAGTTTTATTGATTTGATAATATTGATTCAGCCCCCTCTCTCAATATTATTTCCAACGCATAGCTCATCAAGTCAATCATGACATATGACACCTATTGGTATAGGGGCCTAACTCCACCACCTCCATCCAGTAAGGACTCTCATGCCGGTGACGGTGTGACAGGTTCTTCTAGCACACAAACAGTAAGTATACCATCTAGTCAAACACTTGCTATTTTGAATCAAGCTTCTAATGCACTTGATAATACATTTTCTTCTGAAATACATTCTGTGTCATCTGACAAAGGTAAAAATGAAAAGCAACTCGGAAGAAAGAAAAAGGGGAAAACCAAAAAGAAACAAAATCCTCCCCCTCAAGAGAAATCATCTAATTCCTCTCCTTCTTCTAGCAAACCTCATTACCCATGTTTAATCTATAATGAGGAGCACTTTAAGCGAGACTTTCCTCACCGCTCTGAAGTCTCAAAACTTCTTAAGACTTATAATACATCCGTTGTGTTGACAAACCCTTTTCCAAACCCAAAGACTCATTTGGTTGCTACAGATCATGCCTCCACTTCACAAGTACTTATGCTATCCACCACTAAGCCTAAAACTGATGTTTTGGTGACTACACGAAGTAAAGATTATGGTAATCGATCGTCATCGACGAATAACTAGGCTACATATCAACCCAATGCTTCGACTTCGACTTCCTCTGATTCCATTCCACTACCCATTGCACTGGAGTTAACAATAAAACTACCTAAGGGAGTTGTTCATAAATCTACATTCAACCCTCGAGCTCGAGCAGCACAAAATTACAACATAGTAGAAGATTTGGCTCAGTCACCTTCTGCTATGTCGATACTTGAGGTGCTTCAAAATTATCCCTCCCAAAAGCAGGCTTTATTGTCAGGAGTTGGTGGAATTGATCCAATGGATTCCAATCTTGTGGTTTTTAACCATGCGGGTTATACACCACAATTACCAGCTCAGTTGGCATTCTTGATCCAAGTAAAATATTTAAATAAACTTGTTCACCAAAGCATCGTTGACGAGGGTGCATATACTTGTATCGTGTCAATGGATCATTGGAAAACACTTGGCTCACCGCCTTTGTCACGATCAACTACAACGTTAAAAACTTTTGACAGTCGCACTTATACACCTTGTGGAATTTTAAGTAACCTGCAAATAGAAATAGGGGAAAAAACTGTAATTGTTGAACTTGAGGTCATTGATGGACCCCTTGACTACAACATTTTACTAGGAAGACCGTGGGTTTACACTATGGCTGCTATGGGTTCGACATACTTTCGTATGATCGCTTTCCCTCATAAAGGAAGAATCATAGTAATTGATCAACTTGCCTTCTTCACCTCTAGTTCACATGCAACTAGAAGCATTATGTTCGTTCACAGACCCCTGTCATCTCTTCAGAACATTGGAGTAGGTATCTTCAAATATTCTTCCCTAATGGGTACTTTTTCACTACAATCACCATCACAAATGGCAAGAGTTGCAAAAGTTGAGACTTGTAACATGATATCTTCCACTTCATCTGATTCATGGAATATTTCAATAATTTTGAAGTTGATATGGGTAATGAAACCATGCCGCTAAGCCCCATTGAGCTTGCATAGCAATCAATCCTTTTGGCTTGTGCAGCAAATCCAAATCCATCATCACCAATTGTATGGGTTGATCGCTCGTTATAATATGGTACTTCCTCTAATCATTTTTCACGTACATTTTCTACTGATGAAGGAATCTGTTAACACCCAGGTTGTCCTCTTTGACTCCTAAGAGGATACGGCCGGGGTAAACACTAACCAATCTTTGGGCTGCAGCTTCTAGCCCAGCTGCAGTCAGAGAGGGCTCTCTCTATAAGGTTGGTCACTGCTTTCAGTGAAGATTTTAGGCTAGTTATGAGATGAGTTTTTGGTTGTTTTTGTGTGTTTGGTTGGGAGGATGCTTCTGATTTCTTTAAAGTATATCAGCAAGTAAACTTAATCCATTGGGCAATGGGGTCTGGGACAGTTTTCTCTTGAGGTCTTGATCTTAGTGAGGGGAAAAGCTAGAGGGCCTGTGTGCATGCCATGAAACAAACTGTAAATAGTGAGAATGAGGTGACAACAACTAGCAAAGAGCAGTTAAGAATTCTTTACTTGAGCTGGATATTACAAAGAGGCTTGTTATTTAGGAGCAATTGCTTGAATTCCTAAAACAACAGTGAACTGTGATGACATAGTATTAAAGGTAGCAGCAAAGAATTACTCTTTAAATACTGTATCGGAAGAAAACATATAAGATAGTTTAGATTGAGTTCAGGGCAGCCAATGACTAAATCCTGAGACTATTCTTTCTCTTTACTACCTAGATTTTCAAGTGTACAGAAAGACATGGAAAACATATGAAATAACAATGAACACAGGTGAAATAAAGAGCCATGAGGAAAACTTATTGAGCCATGAAATACACAGGAATCCTGCAACTTTGAGCCACACACCATCAGGAGATCAAGAGACAAACATCCTTGAAGAAATCCCACTGTCTTTTGTATTAAGTACCTGAAAGTTTACAATACCAGAATAACAGAGAAGATATCGAGAGAATTCTTACATCCGGAGTCCAACCCCTCTAAACAAATGCGAGGGGGAATATATAGAGGTTACATACAAAAATATCTCAGGAATGGAGTCATCTGAGAGGGAAAATATCTCTTACATTTGTACAGGAGAGTGGATGAGAGTTTAATACAAACATAAATGTCTCTTAAAAGCCTTTAACTGCTGTCAGGACAAATTTTTGACCTTTGGGCACTGCGGAGTTAATTGCGCAGCTTTATCGTAAATATGAACTAAAGTGCTCTGTCACTTTGACCTTTTGTATCTTCTTGGCCCTGCTGCCTGTACCTGCTGATGTTGCTGTTGATGCTGAGTACCTGTGCTGAGGTTGCTCAGTGTCTTTATGCTTGCTGTCATGGTTTTGTCCACCTGTAGATGTAATGTGGTCTGTATTGCTGCAAAAAGGATTTAATTCCTCAACTTTGATTCAAAAGTAGCTTTATTAAGTCCTGCCATATGTCTGCAGGGGGAAGCTGATGCCTCAAAATTGACCCTAAGGTCTCATCATCTTCTGTATACTTATAGAAATGAGGAGGCTCATCAAATAGATGTGCTACTTCATTTTTAATAAAAAACAAATTATCTAACTTATTAAAAAGAGCCTGTCCTGTTAGTGGCCTGCTGAAGATGACCCAGATGTATCAGCAATTTGAATTGCTGCAAAAGTGCTCACCCTCTTGATGTATTTCTCATGAGAGAGCAAACTCCCTGATTCTTCCAAGCTGGGAAGCCCTTTGTCCTGCAGGGCTGTGAACCTATTCTGGAACTTATATATATCTGCCTGTATATCATGGATTTTCCTGTCCAGTGTCTGAGTTAGGTTCTTCATTGTTGTGGTTCTCTTGATTAGGGAAATGGTTTCAGTTCTGTTAGCAATTCCCATTCTTATCAGCTGAGCACCAGTCCTGTAATTTAAGACCTCAATCATTTTGGGGGCAAGGTCTGCCATGTTGCCAAGGGCGTTTCTTGCTCTGTGCAGTTCTTTCTTTGCCCTGCCAATGAGTCCTATCTGCTCATATATAGCATCAATGTACTCCCATTGGTTAGTAATTGATTGTCCAATGGCAGTCCAAATCACTTGCTTGACTTCTGCTGTTACTTTTTCAAAATTGAGCTGCTTTTCCAGCTCTGCAACTGTCTTTTTTAGGGCTTTTACTTCCCTCTCTCTCTCAGCCACATTTTGCTTAGACTTATCATATTTTTCCTCTATCTTTGCTAAGCTTTCCTTGGCCTTATTTAGCTCTGTCATTTGAGCTTCTAGCACCTGAAGTTCTTGCCTCAGTTTTTGCATATCCAAGCTCTCAGGCTGCTCTGTTAGTGGTGCTGTGGTGGCTGGAACTGTTGTAGCTGGCTCTGTTTCTGCCGTCTGTTGCTTTGGAGGGTCTTTAGGGGTTTCCTCCAGGTCTATTGTCTCTGTGGGGGGTTTAGAAGACTGCCCTTGTTCTCCTCTTTGTATAGTTGCTTCTAGGGTAGTCTCTGTATCCTGCAGCTTTTGCTGGGTGTCCACCAGTTCCTTATACAAATTCATAAGCAGCGCAGTGATATCCCTTTCTCTTCTCTGTTGGGCTACTTCATCTGTTTGTGGATGTAGAGTTGG